>JBBPFP010098457.1:0-34463 GCA_037974795.1 Kaempferia galanga | reverse complement strand
GGTCGGAGTTGAGTTCGGGTAAACTCAACTCTGAAGGGCCAAAGTATCACTCATACGAAAAAAAGTCAACTTCGAATTTAACTTTAGAAGATGCAGCTACTGAAGTCGCCTTAAAGGAGATGGAAGGTGCCCTCAAGCCTGATGAAAGTGTCTTCAATAGCTATTAGGCTAACATTGAAAGGGGATAAAACTTTATCTTTGGAGGATAATGTTTATCATCTTGGAGGCACCTTGGGTCTCCTTGGAGACAACCCCCAATGACGAAAAGCTATCTCCAAGAGGTTATAAAAAGTCCCCTGGTACTAAGAATTAAACACAACTCATAGACAATAACTTTAGTCAATTCCTTTTTTTTTTTTTTGAGCTTTTTAAAAAGTATAAGAGGCTTCTCCGCCTTCAACATAAGAGAATCTTTTAGTGTCATCATTGTATCATGGGTCCGCCACTATATCATGGAAATCTGTTTTAAGAAAACTACGTTGAGCGCAGACCTCGACTTCTGACTCCTGACTATGCTTCTCGACTCGACAACTCTGTTTTCGAACATCCTAGTAGCTTGACCTAATTTTCAAAGCTGATAATTTGAGATTATCTACTTATATCATCTCGACAGATAAATTAAAATTAATTATGTAATTTTAATTTGGCTAAACTTTTATCTATCATATTATCCAACAAATAACAATACATGGTTTCGTAACTTAAATAGATTTTTTTTTTCAAGCATTTTTCAATATGATGAATATTTTAATAATAATAATAATCAATATTGTCTATATTATATTAATTTGATGAAAGAGATTAGTTAGGTATTCTTAAATACTTTATGCAATGAGCCTATTGACCATATACTTTTATTTTGCTTTAGAAGGAATAATTGATTTACAAGTAAAACTTTTGCAACTTCATTGTAAAACTACGTGCATGGTTCTAAAGCATAAAGAGATTTGGTATAAAAACTAAGAGAGCATTCTTTATTTTCATATTTTCTATATCGTAAAAATTAATTCCTCTGGTACAACATCAAAATATATTCAAAAAATACTGAATAATTACAGTCAAAATTGCTCAAAATATTATCAAAACTACTATAATTTAATTAAAATTGACCTAATTTAGTCAAAACTAATTAAATACTATTAGAGCCCTTGGGCTATGGAGCAGGTAAGGGTGCTCAGTTATCTCCCAAACACCTACGATTTGTAAGACACATTTATAGAGATTTTTACTCTAGATGGGGCTTGCAACTAAAGGATACTGGGCTTCTGGACCGCCCACCGTGAGTGCTTCTCGATTTACCCTGATGGTCAGTGAGAAATTTCTGTAAGACCGAACCAACCACCCCAGAGATAATCAATGAAACTAACTGAATTTATTTATTTTTAGTTAAATACTATTAGAGAAATTTTGATTGAGATTAAAAGTAGAGAAGATAACAAGAGTATTATTTTTAACACGATGTATCTTTTATTTGATATATAAGAAAAATAAAGTAGGTAAAGCTTCAGGGTGTCCATGGATCCCAAAGTGGAAGGTTGGCCGCATCTGTTCTTCCTTTAATGTCGTGCGGTTGCCACGTGTGACCGACCCTCTCTCATCTTCTTCCTCTCCCACAAGACACCACCTTCCGTTCCCCTCTCTCTTTTGAACTACTTCAAGAATTCGATTCCCAAGGCAACGAAACTGCGTACGAAATTTCCCAACGTAAAGTCAAATGCTGATGAACACTCTTCCACATGCATGCATGCAGCGGATATCACAAACCCTAATCCTCTCTATATATATAGTATAATTAGGGTTTAGCTTAAAGCAAATCCCTGTAAAGCTAATTAAGACAACTAATCAATACGATAAAATATATTATAATTACTGTGGATTATATTCCTGAAACTGAGATGATGAGTTGTTGCATATCAGTAACTGATCACCTGACAAAGTTGATTAGCTAGCTGTGTACTTTTTTAGGGTTTGGTCCTCCATCTCTCTCTGTTGAGTAAGATTTGTCGTTATGGTGTGTGGTATCAGATTTGTATTTCTGATAACTTTTTATTTTCAACTTTATGTATGCATTTCTATATATTTTCCGTAGGAGAAACAAATTAAACAAACAAGATTCAAAACAAAAATTGTGCAAGTTTCAAAAACCTGGGCACTTTGAAATCTGTAAAGCTAAGCAGACAGGCAGGCATTAGGGTCAAAGTCCGTATTGGAAATAGGAAGGGAAAGATAATTTTAGTTTTGTTACTGAGCAAATCAGTTTCAGTTGATTGTTTATGATTCTTTTCTTCCAGCTGTCCATCTTTCTCTCTCTCTTTTTAAAAAAATTAAAAAGAATTTTCTCTTTTGCCCTAAAATTTTTCAAGCGTTTTCTCTTTCAACTTCCATGTTGATAAAATTACTTTGTAACCCTTTGATTATCGAAAAACTTTACGATGTATCAAAAAAAAAAGTAATGCTCTCCCAATGCATTTGGAAAAGAGGTAAATCATAGTAATAGAGCAATGTCTTTTTAGATAAGAAGAATTTAATTCTCAGAAATTATTCAACATCTCTTTAAAGGGTGGGAGAAATTTTGTTTCCTAAAGATTGTTCCTTAAAGATTCGACTTTGCTTCAATTCGGGTATTTATCCAACACGATCGATTTTAAAAACTTCGATTGCAAATTCGAGCCATTTGTAATTTTTCTTATTTATTTTGGTGGGCAGTAAAAAAAAACTTCCTTAGGATTGGTGACAAAAAAAGGCGACTTCGCTCACCCTCAGCCCCCGCCAATTCGTCACAGGGCCAACACGGAGGAGGTAAATCATGGATAGCTACTAGCATCCGTCCTTAGGATTGAACCATATACCTTTGGTTGTTAAATTAGATATCTAATTATAAAAATAAATAAATTAAATTAAAATGGCTTATAAATTACAAAGGATAAATATGCAATTTACTGAGCTTTAGAAGCTAATATGAAATTTTAACGATTTTTAGTGTTTTGAGAGAGAGAGAGTAAAAAAATCAAAATCAAAATCTTGCTCTTTTGATATCTATAAGAAGACTCGCTTGTCACTCACTTTGTTCCTCATTAATCGTCGCCATGGAGTCCCTGCTTGGTTTCTCCCTCTGTTCTTTCCTCTTCGTTGCCAGAGCGCTGCATGTTCATGGAGGCGTCGCCAATGGCGGCGGATGGTCCACTGCTCATGCTACCTTCTACGGCGGCGCCGACGCCGCCGGAACGATGGGTAGTTCATCACACAATCTTCGCAAAGTTCGTTTTTTTTCAGTTCAATCGCATCAAGATGTGATTTTGATTTGAGTTTTGTCGATCGTGGAATCCACAGGAGGAGCTTGTGGGTATGGGAACCTCTACAGCCAAGGCTACGGCACCAACACGGCGGCGCTGAGCACCGCCCTGTTCTCTGGCGGCAGGAGCTGCGGCGCCTGCTACGAGATCAGGTGCGCAGGCGACGGTGGATGCCTCCCGGGCGGCGCCTCCGTCGTCGTCACCGCCACCAACTTCTGCCCGCCCAACTACGCCCTCGCCGCCGCCGACGGCGGCTGGTGCAACCCGCCGCGGCAGCATTTCGACCTTTCTCAGCCGGTGTTCCAGCGAATCGCCGAGTACAAAGCCGGCATCGTCCCCGTTCAATTCAGAAGGTGAAAAAAAAGTGCTAAAAGATTCATGAACACAATTGAAACAAACGCAAAATATTTTTAAAACATCCAAAAAGAACAGAACAATTCAATCAAAAATGCCCAATTTTGTCGCAGAGTGTCGTGTGCGAGGAAAGGGGGGATAAGGTTCACGATCAACGGCCATTCCTACTTCAACCTGGTGCTGATCACCAACGTCGGCAGCGCCGGCGACGTGGTGGCGGTGTCGGTGAAGGGATCCAGGACCGGGTGGCAGTCGATGAGCCGCAACTGGGGGCAAAACTGGCAGTGCAACAGCTACCTCGACGGCCAGTCACTGTCATTCAAGATCACCACCAGCGACGGCCACAGCGTCACATCCGCCGGAGTCGCGCCGCCCGGATGGAGCTTCGGCCAGACTTTCGCCGGCGTCCAGTTCTGAACAACTCGAACCGCACATATCACAGCAGAAGTAGGAGTTCAATCAACGTATACCGTCGAGGCATGCACAAGCTCTGGGCTCTGTTTTGAAATGGCCCTGTCGATTTCCATGCCTTCACTTCATCGATTTGCAGTGTCCAGTTAATTTTTCTTTTCTTTGTTTTTTTTTTCTTCCTTTAATGTCGTATCGTCGTGGTTTTTGTCGTGAAAGTTTGATGGAGAAGAAGAGATGAATCATGAATGCTTTTTGTTTCATGACATCTCCAAAACTGTAATGCTGAGCAACTTCTTAATTATGTTTTTGGAGAGATAATTATATATTAGTGACAAAAGGCAACTGTGCTTATTGGTGGCAACACTGCTAGTCACTAGATCATCCCGAGAGGATTGAGATAATTATATATCAATCTATAAAATGTTGGATTTTATTATCCTAGTAAGTGGTCTTATTATTAGATGGATTTTTTTTGGCAAGTTGAACATGTGAATAAAATTCGATCCTTTAAAATGATCTAACTTATATTTATCAGGTTGAAATTATTGGATACGGATTTAATGTATAGAATCCTCTAATAAATTGAATTTCTATATAAAGTGGAGTTCCCTAAGGATAGAGAGATAATCAAGAAACTTTTCTGCACCTTTGCTTTTCAATCAGGTTCTTTGTCGTTTATATTTATACTTATATCTTGTGCTATATTTTCGATGAAATTAGATCTTCTCGTTCTTATTTTCCCTATTTGAAGTCTTATTTCAGTTGTCTAGAATTCATACGATTTTATAAAAATCTAACATAAAAAGCATCTAATACACAAATTTTAAGTCAACATTCTTTCAGTTTAAGTCAATTTTGCTCTCAATTGCACCTTCTTCGTCATCTTCATCCACATTGAGATCGAGTTTTTCAGTGTCAGCTTCTCCTCCTCCTCCCAAAATAGAAGACGAAAATGGCTTTCGATTCGATTCTCGTTCCTTTTGTAAGCCTTCAGATGATGTAAGGAAACTACTGTTGGAGCTGGGAAGGAGATCTTCAGGAACTGGAACTGCATTGCCTAAGCATCCATTTGAGACCAGTTCAGACAGTTGATTCTGCTTCCCTAATGCTTCTTGAGCCTTCTCCAGCACAGACTGTAAGTACTTCCCCTGCGCCTCGATTCGGAGTTGTAAATGCCTCTGAACCTTTTACAAGTATCAGTTTGCAACATCACTGCCTGCCACAAGTCGAAAAATTGAAAAATTCCAAGTGATTTACCTCCAATTGTTCTTGTAGCTGTCTTTGCACTTCAATTTGCATCAGAAGTGCTTCATTGATCTGAATAGGCCTGAAATTGACAGTGCCTTAGTTGAAGAAGATGCATCCCTTTTGGAATCATTATAGTTCTTGATTTTCGATGCTCCCTTACCTATTCGTGTGTCGAATGATATCGGTTTCGCTCGGTCTCTCTGCCGCGACATTGTGTCTTATTGAGACAGTTTGATTGCAAATTGGGATGCTGCTCTTACCACTCTTACTGCCTCCTCCAGTGTGTGCCTGAGCTTTGCTGAGCCTGCACTTCTACAATATCCAACAAGAGAAACACCATTCTTTGAAGAAGGAATCGAATTGAATCGAATTGAGAAACAAAAACATAAATTGTGAAGTTAGTCAGGACCTGAAGATGGCTTTTGAGGTGATACAGTGTCAGTCCAGGAATTCCCATGAGTCTCATGATTGTTTTCGGTGTAGCTTCTGCAAGACGATGCTTGAACAACAACAATCAGCTCTCAGGGCAAGAAGACCGGGCTTTTTTTGTTTGAATGTATGAATACTTACTGTCTGCTCCACCAAGTTGATTAACTGCTTCTATGAACCTATCATGGAGCTCAGGTGTCCACTTCAGCCTCGGTTTCGCGTCGGTCGACAAGAATAATCCTGACTCATCAGGAATGCTTCCTCCTTGAAGCATGTTGTTGTAGCCTTGGTGGTGATCATACATCTGAAATAGTAAGGCCGTCAAACAAAAAGGCAGGCAAACATTTCTTTGCTTTATTTTCTCTTCTCTTTTCTTACCTTATGTGTACCGTATCCTCGATCTAGGTTGAATTATGCGGGTGTCATATCGGCGAGTAGTCGAAACGGATAGCTTCAAGACTTGTCTATATAAACTCAATTGCCTCTCTTGCAGGTGAGAGTTGGCACAGAGCTCACTTTATAAGGCAAATTGCAAATGCAAATGAGAATTTGGAATCATTTGAATAAACCACCCGTAAGTCGATCCGATCTTCAGAGCAACTCGAAAAGAGATCTAGTCCTTGCTTTTCAGTTCTTAAGGACTTAAGTTGGCACTATATTCTCCAGAGGCAATTTTTTTAGCAAACAACTTTAACTAGTTGTATGTGCAGAAGAATAGATCCTTAAATATCTGTTCTTTGGCTAAAGACCGATAAAAAAAAAATCGAGGAACCATATACTTGCAAAGAGAATTCTGAGACTCAATGCCTGTCTTTCCAGATTACTGAATTCTCAGAAGCTGAACATGGAACAGGCTTGTTCGATTCGAACTTGTTTTGCTCAGATTATTTAATTAAGCAAGTTTGAAGGTTCTCTTTGACTGGTTAACAACAGCAGAATCAGATACATTCTTTTGTATAAACAACTGAAGGAATATGAAATGAGCATGAGATTCCCTTTTCTCTTCTTGATACATATATTCGGCATTCGATCATTGTCGACAGTGGAAAGGAGCTGAGAAGTTATCCATTTACTCGAAGCCAATTGTCGATGTGAGATCCAACACATGAAATAAGTATCATCCTTCTGTTGTCAATAAGCATCCCGTCCTATCATATGATTGTACAATCTGGCAGTCCAAGAACAATCTCTGCGGAAGGCATCATACATAGTTGTGAAATTTCTTGAATGTTTCACACAATTGTAAATGAAGCAGGCCGATTACTGTTCTCATTCATATCTAGCACTTTTAAATAGTTAGGATGGATATGATTCTCACGGAACAAGTACTAGATTTGCAAACAGTAAATCGAGCATCGCGATGAGATTACCATATATGCTGCTCGTCATTTAGGACATTGTTCGCGGAATGTTGCTCATAACCAAGTGTTGATCATCCCCTCATTGTTCTCTAAAGCATTGAAAAACCGATAAAGTCTATGGAAGAATCCCTCTTTTGCATGATAAGAATAAGTGCATCCCTTCCTCATGTTGATGAAGTGAACTTGACGGTGGAATATGCTGCGCCACCCATGAAAGAGAGCCTCTTTGTCTCGCTAATCATCATCGTGCACTGTTTAGTGTTTAGAGGACTAAGAGCAGTCCCAGTTGTGAAACTTACCGTCGCTGATTGGATGATCGATTAGCGTTTTCTATTTAGCCTCTTTGGATGGTCTTGCTAATCGACTGAAAACCTCCATTGAAGCTTGAAGTTGGCCCTTGTGATAGAAACAACTACTTTTCACTAGGAATGTAAGATTTGAGCTAGGGAACTTGATTCCTTCCTGATGTATCGTGTGCTTTTTATGAGCTGGAGGATGTTTTTGTGAGTGGCACTGGAATATGATTCTGTTCGATTTGTTGTCGAAGTAGACGGAAGGTAATTTGCAAGCTATGTTGAAGCAACACGCCGTTGAAATTAACCCCTTCTAGCTGAGGAATTTACATCTGCTCTATTTTAATTTTTGGAGTTTAGATTTTTTTTTTATTTGTAAAATCATTTAAAAAACAAACAGTAAACATCTTTGTTAGAAATTCATAGTAGATTCCTCGAAGATATGAGATAACCTAACACATATAAAACAGGGCGACGATAAGAACACAACAATAAAACCACTAGGTTCATCTTGTTCCTGCTTCCCCTATGAAGAAGGATGGACATTTTTGAAGCATCATAGAAGGATTATTCCATTTGGGCACTTTTTGACTGGGAGCCTTGTGGTCAGCTTAGGTCCATCGCCCTTGAATCAGCTCGAGATCAAGTCTGGTCAAATTCTACAAATTACCTACCTGTGATTGCAATACTCATCCAAGCAGTTGTTTATAGCAATCTTCACATTGACTCGGACGAGCATCAAGATAACCACTAATGCGTGATGTCCACATTCCTGATGGCAATTCAAAAAAGCTAGTCAATCGCTGACAACACAACCTTAACCATAACAATCTCCCAAAAGTTAGAGTAAAACATATAGATTACATAACACTTCTACTGCAGTCGCAAAGTCTGAACAATCATCGCACAGTTTGACTTGATCCCCGGCCATCAGTACTATTATCGAGAAAGTAAAACGATCAGAAACTTAAGAATTTGCATATCATGGGTACTAAAAGGGTTATTGCATAATAGTGTATACTCACACCGAAGTGCGTTTGCATTTTAATTAACTGCAAGGTTCATACAATTTACATGATTTGATGGCCTTGGTCAGTGCTTGAGCCAGATCCGAGCATACAGAAGTTTTACATCAAAATAAACACAGCTCCATACCTAAAAACTTTCTTAAAAAAAAGAAATCTTTGGTCAGAATTTGGCGTTCAGAAAATATAACTTTAATGCAACGAAATGAATTTGAACATTCTATAGAAAATTAAAATGGAAATTTCAATTCATTCTCAACCTTTACATGCTTTTCAAAATAGAGATCAACAACATTGAAATGCCTAAACTGTTATCGTTCTAACCCTACAGCTAACACCAATTATTTATGTAATGGAATACTAACGTGACAATTTTTTAACTCTAAAAAATAATGCTACGTCCATATTTCCTTACATAGTGCAACACTGTCAATGATTGAAGGTAACAGGGCAGTAATTTGAAGCTCTGATATTCTGGAGGAAAGGACAAGGTGAATTAAAACTTTTCCTACAAAAATTATGAGCAAACGAATCTGGATATTAACATAAATTCAAATAATAAGATATCCACGCTTGTCTCAAAATACTAAGATATCCATGCTTGTCTGTCATGATTGCTCACCCATCCTTTTAATGATAACAAAAGAAAGCTATTCTTTCTTCGATACAAGAAAAAGAGCCTGCAACTTCAATATGAACAATTTTTGTAACTGGCATCTGGCTTCCAGGGTAAAATCATTCCCTATCTTTCTATTTTTATTTCCTTTAGTTTTTCTAAATGTAGCAACAAGCATGATTCTTAGAGACAAACGATCATTACCAACTATCATTACCTGTTCTCATAATTTGGTAGAGATATGTAGCAATAACAACTCATCTCCTCATCTGAGTGAACAATTCGGCTGGTGGCCTTCCTGTTCCAGTGGAGCCACTCCCTCCAAACGCAGAGAAAGCACTTCCCTGTGTACTGTTAAAAGCTCCAAATCCACCTACAAAGCCATAATATGAGAAAAGATAATCAATTTAATTAGAGCTACAATAAAATGGTGTGGGCAGGCATTCTACAGTGAAGTACTCTCTTGAAAAAGTAATTTCATGACGATCTTGTTGATATCTTTGTCTATTACTGAAATCTGAAACAGAGTATACACAAGAAGAGAAACAGATAAACCAGATTGACATTTTGAAGTTTGATATAATAGTTGCATATGTAAAGCTATGTCAAGCCTATTTAATTTAAGAGAATATAAAACAAATTTCGTGTTAACAGAGACACATACTCCTAAAGTCCCACCAATCAATAAACAATGTCATATCTAATGTGTTGTTGTGAAATGGAAAAGACATGTTATATTCATCTGCGTTCCAGAGTGGGGATTTAGTTAAACAAATTAGACTGCGAAAGCATTCCTAAATGACCACAGATAATGTGAGGTATAAAATTCAATCATAAATATTTATTTTACTATAAATGCAAAGCCTGTTAACGCACCACCAAAACTAGTTCCTCCAAAGCCACTGCCTTGAGAAGCGGCACCACCAAAACCACCCATTGTGGGAGTTAAGCTAGTAAATCCTCCTCCAGTACCTGCACCAGCAAAACCACCACTGCCACTAGAGGCAGCTGCAGCAAATCCACTAGTACTGGAGGCGGCGGCGGCAGCAAAACCTCCTGCAGAAGCACCAGCAAATCCACCAGTACCGAAACCAGCAGCAGCAAAACCTCCTCCAGTAGCACCAGCAAATCCACCTCCTTGAGAAGCAAGAGCTGCAAAACCACCTCCAGCAATATTCCCAGAAAATCCACTTGAAGAAGCTCCACCACTTGTACCTACATTTGCGAACCCACCACCAAATCCACCAGGACCTAGCTGTCGTGATTCTCCAAAAGTACCAAGAACTGATCCAAGAGCCTGCTGTCCTGCACCAATTTGTGATGGTTGCCCAAAACCACTTAATGCATTAGTATTACTACTCAATACTGATCCAAGCGCCGGCTGTGCTGCACCAATTTGTGATGGTTTCCCAAAGCCACTATACACATTTGTAATACCACTTGATATCCCACTTGGGCTAACTGATAGTGATGGTGATACATTTTGAGCTGTTGGGAGGCTAAAAGATGGAGGCCGGAAAAGCTGACCCGGTTGAGTTGTCAGTGCTGGCGCAGAGCTCACAGTGCTTGCATTGCTAGTAAGAAAATTGCTGCCAAATGGGTTAGGCTTGGGAGTGCTTGAAAAAGAAGATAGTCCAGGTCCAAGTCCAAATCCACTAAGGGCTCCCAAGTTGAGCTCATTACTTGCATCAGAAACCTCCTCTTCCATTTCCTCTTCTTGGATTGAGCTAGCATCCAATCTATTGTTGTTTTCTGTTGCTTTGGTGATCGCAAGATGTTCAACAGCAGATCCTTCCTCAGGTCGAGTAGGTGAAGCTGGAATCAAATTACCAATCATTGGAACAGAGCTCGCTTCTTTTGTCATACTTGATCCAGTCAAACCCATATTTGCAGGAACTTGCAATGTTACTGGTTCAATTTTCGATGTAGCCTGGCCATGTGAGCTAGCTTGTGGTATGGTTGGTTCTGATTTTGAATTGACCTCAATTGGTTGTGATAGTGAAAATTGGAAACCTTCACTTACTGTTAATGGAGGATCAGTTCTTGAACCCAATGGTTGGGATTGGGAAGAGGAAGTACACTGAGCAGAACTTGAGGTAGACACTGATGCTGAATGAGCTAAATTAGTTTCTCCTACTGTTTTAGCCTGGAATGGAGATGATCCTCCAAATGTTGGTAAGGAAGGCATAGTGAATGCAGAAGAACCTGATGTTGAAGGAGCTGACAATGCAAATGTTGATGATGGAAACTGTGAAGCTACCATCTTGGTTTGCAAGTTAGGTGCAGATACACTGAATTGCTCATTGTTTGTTGTTTTCTCTGTATGATTCCTTTGTCCTACATCAGAAGATGTAGAAGTTGACATTGTAGAGAAAGAAAATGCATTACTCTTGGTTGACAGTGCAGAAGACTTTTGTGGAGAGGCTGCAGACTGTGGAATGCTTCCTGGTAATTTTAAAGTCCAGCCTTCCCCAAAAGGCTTGGGATCTGATTGTTTGTTTCCTTGTTCTTTCTCCACTGTTGGCGTACTCTTGGTAGCTGATAAATCACTTACAAGATTTAAAGATGTTGTCAAAGGTTTAGGTGCTTCCATCTGGAGATTAGGCACTGTTGGAAGTGGTGAAACAAATTTCATGGGTACAATACTCTCCTTTGGAACATTTGAAGTGCGATTAAATAAAGATGGAGTTGATGTCATAGTGCTTTTAGGTAACCCTTCCATAGTACGAGATATCGACTCCGGAGTTTGTGATGACCCAGATCCATAAAGAGAAGATTTTTGAGGTGATGTGACTGATGTTGGAATAACAGTTTTCTTTCCATCTTCGACAGGATATGGCATTGACACCAATGTTTGTGGTATTCCAGATGGTTCGTTGGCCCATTTAAAAACAGAACTAGTTGGCAAATTAGAGGCCTGCTTAGAGGGTTTCACATGAACATCTACAGAAACAGAAAAAAGGGTATCTTCAGAGCAAAGATCCAGGTGAAGGTGTACAAATGAAACCAAGTAGCACAAGTTGCTTAAGAAATGATTGACTGTCTTACCTTTGCTCACAGTGTAACCTTCTGGCTGAACCTTATTGATTGAATCAGTCGAAGACGATGATTTTCCAGTGGCTTTCTGCTGGATAATGGCATACATCTCAAGTTTAGAATCAAATTCTTTCTTAGCTGTCTGGAAGGGATTGCCAACATCAATTTTGACACTTTCATGTTGTGTCATTCTTTTCACAACCATCTTTGAAGGTTCAAAGCAAGTCCGGCTCTGCATTATGCGGACCACCTTGAAATAATACTATTGTTTGACAACACAAAATATATGCAAACAATGGTATATATGTATTGCTCTAAAACTTCAATATGCGATTAATATTACTTCAACAACTAGAATTTGAAATTTAAAGTTGAAAGATAGAACAATGGACCAGGTACACATTATAGCAATTAGAAATAACCTCAATCCATTGGTGGGTACAAAAGGCCAAGAACATCTGAAACAATACAAATTAAGCTGACTATTCCTGAAGGATTTGAGGTAAGGCATCTCCAAACTCTAACATGAATCAACTTTCAGTAAGATAAACTAGAAAAGAAAATTCTGGACTTCCAGCCAGCACATTGATTTCAAAAACTGTTAACAGGCCTACAAGTGCAATCAAATATCTGCAATGCACAAAGCTAATAGATCCTTGTGAGATATGTGTCTGAGTCAGATGGACAATGGATACATGACACTGGACAACAAATATGGCAAGTCACATTCGCTCGCAATTTATATTAATTCCATTACGTATTGTTCTGGTAACTAAAACTGAAATTTACATGCATGATGAAAATATTATTTTATTGATATGCACCTTTGTATCACCAACTAGATGCAATATAGGGTCTGTTTTACCATTTGATTTATAGAATATATATCTTTTGGAAATCTCTTATACTTGACCCTATTCTGGCTTCTAAACGTAAATATTATTCCCAGCAATAAAAATTACATGCCAAGATAAATAATAACCTCCAAGAAGATGATACATCAAACTTGCACCAAAAGGAGACTTGTTTATTGCTTACAATACACTTGTAGATGTAGAATCAAATCAAAAAGATGTGCATTCTATTGATGTGTGATATTATCAGAAGCTGAAAGTAGGATAAACCAACTAAGAGAAAGGCAAATTCAAAATGAATTAGCTGAAATTGATGTGTAGCACATGAAGAAGCACTATTTTGATTCAATTAGACACCGGAAAAAAATTCAAATTCAGAAAGAAACAAGTCGTGTACTAACTTTTTCCAGAGATTCTCTTCTCCTTCTTGTAGTTCCTGGCTCGATGTTTGATAAAGCACTTGTTGAAGCTCTCGTGATACATCCCTCAGTAGAAGTATCGATGAAGGAAATTCTCTTCATAGAATCAGGAGTATGAAAAGGACTTTTGGCAATTGGAGATTTCAAAGTGATGTCTTCATCTGCAAGACCAATTGATTCTAACAATTCCCTTGCTACACCCGTTCTTCTAGTTGATGTATCATTTAGCTTAAGCAGATCCATCTGCTTTCTAAGACGTTCAGATAGCTGCTCGGCTGCTGCTAACTGTGAGTTTAATGTGTTACAAACACTATGCAAAGACTGACTATGCCTGCAAAACACACCATCTCTAATAGAGTTTACCATGTGGAGATTGTTAATTAAGCAGAAAATGAATAATAGTTCTTTAGAAAGTATCTTAAATGGGAGATGGCAATGTAATCGTAGGATGATCATAAGCAACTATGCAATATAGAGAAAACAACATTTCCTGCAGAGAACAAAAGAGAAAATTGACTTTTCACAGTGATGCGGGAATATGCTATAAGAAATACCGCACATGAAAGACCAAAACAAACAGAAACTGAAGATGGCACCGAGTTTCCTCCCATGGCTTACTCATACCTTGATTGTCTCAGGTTACCATGAAAAGCTCTTCGGGCATCAGAAATTGTATCACTTCCACCAAATTTGCTAATCTCAACATTATTGAAATGTTTCTCCAATTGTATAAGCTGGTTTGTCAAATTCTAAAAATAAAGAAACAAACCATCAGTATCTTAAACTTATGAAAAAAAAATTCAGGCCCTCAGCTGTAAGATAGACCTGGTGTGCCTTCCGGATATTTTGCTGCTTTTGTTCAACCTCAGGACTCAACTTCTGACGGCTCCACATGTCCCAATACTGGGTACTAGAAGCTTGTTTAACTATGTCTGCCATGTAAACTTGCTTAGCTGAAACTGAAAGAACAAAAAATACTAAGTGTAAGAAATTTTCAGTCACTGACAACGATAATGAAAAAACATGGTTATATAAAAGACGAAACACAGATATTCTTGCATTCAAAGGGATTGTTAAATACTAAGATATTTGGTAACAATCTGAACAATTTCTACCCTCATGATTAGATAGGACATACTTGGGACAGATTCACAGCATTATTTTTCATTAGTTGCCATCAGACTTTTCAACAACAAAACAAGTTCCCATATCTAGAAAATTTCAATTTAACCAAACTGTAACCACCAGAAGAATAAAAAAAGGTTAGTCTGGTGCACGAAGCTCCCGCTGTGAGATCCTGGGGAAGGGTCGGACCACATTGGATCTATTGTACACATCCTTACCTTGCATTTTGCAAGAAGCTATTTCCGCGACTCGAACCCGTGACCTTAAGGTCACATGGTAGCAACTTTACGTTGTGCCAAGGCTGCCTTTCGTAACTGCCGGAAGAATACTCAAATAATTTCAACCCGTTGATTTAATTTCCAATTTCTTGTTTTATATGAACATCATTTGATCAAGTTGTGGCAATCTCCATTAGGAAAGATTTCAAAAACAAATTTTCATGTAAAGGCTTATGTGAATTGCCAAAGAGTAGTGAGCATAGCTTTAGTTACAAATTAATTGAGCATATAATTTCAGATATCTTCGCCTGAGATTCAGCATTATCAACAAGACTAACATAATTGAATGATATTCAACTTTAGGACTGAAATAGAAGAAGATATAGATGGTTGTCTCAAAATCTCCCTCTCTGCTTAAGTTTATTTAGAGAAAAAGTGCAAATAATGCAGGATTCAACTTAATTGAATCTGGAAATTATAAATGTATTACCAGTTTCTTAGCGAAATAACACAAAACAATATACAATATTTCAATAGTCTGTAATTACTCTGACTGCATCATCTTGTCTAGTTGACATGCCTACGCCCAGCCAGATAGGAATGCATATTTTTAGGCTGAGCTTGGCCCAACCCAGTGCTTGTCATGTCACACTTGGGCAGGCACAGCCCATTGGGCTCAGATATTTTTAGTATCTTTAAAATATCATGTAATTATTAAAATTAATTAACATTCAAAAATTAAAAAGTATTATAAAAGAAAAGAAATAAAAAACGATAAGAAATAATTTTAAATTATAAATTTTGAAATTAAAAAGAAACTTGAAAAGAAAACAAACTTTTTCTTTACATGTAAAATCAAAATGGATTCATGCCTAGTCAACTTGGCCTGCGGGCTGGTTTGTGCTAGGAAAGCTTATATTTTTAGAAGAAAAAAAATTGCAAAATACAGCCAAATTTGGAGCAGATCATGGCCTGGTTCACCCCAAGTCAAGTGCAGCCACAATCCAACCATGCTAATTTGTGATGCGCACGACATGAACCATGTCATGACAAGCCAAGCCAAGCCAAATACCTGGTGACCCACAATAGCGCAGTCATTTGGTCTTGTCAAGAATATGGCCATAAAAATTTGGACCATTCGTTTCTTAATAAGAATGTCAAGAAAATGTATAAGAATCAGGTTCAGAAATATGACTGCAAAAAATAAATCACATGCCTTGTAGCATATTTCTCTGAAGATTTTGAACTTCCATGAGTGCGTCCTCTGCATATCTCTACAATAACAAAATGGTTTAACAAAGTTTGAAAATGTAAGATAAAGTGCACATAATGTCACTTGAAAAGCCATTGGAAAAAGAAACTAAAATGATACCTTGCGTATCTTTAATGTCTCTGATAGATTTTTCAGACCTTCCTCAAGCACTAGAACTGCACTTTGCTGAAAGATAGTGCAAGCATCCCGAAATCCCCCTTCTTGTTCAATCAGCTCCAACATATTATCAAGTTCCCTGGTCATCTCTTTCACCTGATCAGAAAATTTTTGATGATTAAGTGGATAGCGTAATATTAAACATGCAAGTCTGCTTGCTTAAAATAGTGTCAACAAATTGTTGATGTGGATAAGGTTTACATGCCACACATGCATTTTCTATGAACCTCTTAAAAACTGACCCATCCAGGAAATTGATCAGTTCAATGATGCATCAAAACCAAACCTACAAATTTGGTTTTACTTAATTGAATGTAGTTGAATATTTACACTCCTATTTTCTAGAGTCATGCATACAGTTCAATTTTAAGGAAAAGACCCATGTAGCATACCCACTTACGACTATGCTGATTCTGATCCTTGTTTCTCTCTTATTGTTGAGTGCATGCATGTATGACTCTCCAGATTAATCACATATATGGCAATCTCTAGAAGAGATCCATGAAGTTCCTAGGGCACATACTCAACTGCACAAGGCTCCAGACAGTACAGGAACTATGAGATCTAAGCAGGGTAGCCTAACAACAAAAAATATATAGTAATTTTTTTTACTAAATCTTAATTCAACAAGGGTTGCCTTGATCGCAAACCAGAAAACAAGTACTTTATACATTTGATTTCATTTTTGCAAGTTGGCCAGTTTTCTATCGTTTTAGAAAACTGAGATTGTGCACTTAAAATTGAACTTGCACAGCTTATGCAATACCACATACCAAAATTAAAGAGCAGAGAAACACAGAAAGTTCTTGTCAATACAAGATCTATGGATTGTCCTCCCTCACAAATGTAGAAAGGTTGTTTCTGAACATTAACCCAGAAAAACAATGTATGAAAAATATACCTAAAAATGGATATCAAACTCGCATATCTGGTACTGATATATGCCATAGATGTCATCCAATTAAGATTTCCATCTTGTACTCAACATTCTAAATGTAAAGGGAGAAATGTGTACAAATTCATATTGTCCAGCACACAGATGGTCCGTGGATAAATAAGGAATTTTAGGCAGTTCATCTACATGCAAGCAATAACCAAGGAGTACTGGGTCCTAGTAGTGCAAGCTCAATAGCCTTAGCTTGCAAAATAAAACAAATATATTTTATTTTTCTCAATGTTAAATAAATATGTTGATAGAAATGATGAAGAATTTAATTTTGATGAAAAATAGAGATGGAGTGGATATCAAGGATTCAAGATGCAAATAATCATGATAAAAGTTGTTAATAACAAGAAAAGGAGAAGGAAGGAGTTAAAAACACAACAGTAACTGACAACAACAGGACAAATTGACGTTTCTTTTCTGAGCTCCTCTGCCTCTAAGTAGGGGGCATTTCCTCCTACTCATAGTAAGCTCGCTATGGAGCTAGACCGTTGTGTGTGCTGAACCAAAAGTCTAAGGAACCACAGAACTCATAGTTTACAGAGTTGAGTAAGGAATTGAAAAAGTCAATGGCAAGTCAAGAACTCAAAAAATCTAGTTAGCAGCACAACGATTGCCAAGGAAGCAACTTAAGTGATTAAAACGTAAATAACAGTCAGTAAGCCAATTGCAAATGCAATTAAACAGAAAGGTTCCAATTTCCTAAGCCACATGCATCATAGGCAAGAATGGGGAAAATGACATACTACAAGAGGAGAAGGTGCAGAAGAAGAGCCCATCTGCCATTCTAACCCTAGCAAAGTTAGGCATAGGCAAGAATTAGAAACTTAGAAGACCGACGCATAGGACAGTCAGTTATGAAGCAGCAAACATAAACAGTCTTAACTTGAGTTATATGGCATACAAGTTGATTAACAAGAAAATAATGCTTGTTTCAATACAGACACTCTCATGTCTTGGGTAACAAAAGGTACCCAATGGTAAGCATGGTTCACATTCTGATATTAGAACACCACCAATCCATTGTGATGAAGACTTAAAACCAAAATATTATTCATATGAAGAGTTTTGATCCATTAGGAATCAACACATACAAAAAGATAATGCAGCACATATGAGAGTGCTAGAGTTACCAGGAAGAATAAAAAAATAATACTTATAATCCTTTTTTGGTCTTGAATGAGGTGTATTCCCTATTCAAGGCGGAAGCAATAAGATTAACTCCCTCCAAACAATGTCATGATACAAATCCGAATCCCAACCTTTAGCTGAAAGATCTCCATATCTAGCACACTTACCACTAGACCAAGGAATTTTTGGTAAAAATACTTATGAGGAAATGAAAAAATGAGAAAAAAAATTGAGATGGTATCCCTATTCAACAGCAACCACCAAACTCTATGTAAAAGTTTTAACCAACATACAATATGATTAGCAGTGGTTGAAGTTTACAGTATGAGATAGTAGTACAACATTAAAAAGCATATGCATTTTTTTTGCAATCATGTTCGGTATGGGATACACAGATAAGCCAGGCCAAGCCAAGAACTTTCATATAAAAGTGCCATTATATTTTTATTTCAATTAATAAATTCAAGACACTGAAGAAAGGAAAAAGATAATGATATCATACGTTATTATATTGTTTCACCAGCTCTGGTTCAGAATCCAACATCTGCAATTGCTTTGAAGTTCTTAAATTGGAAAAGGAAGGTTGTTGCTTAGAAAATGTATTTTTTCCTATTCCAGAACATTCTTGTGATGAAAGGGAGGTGGCAGCAGATGCTTCAGCATTATATGATTTATTCAGAAAAGTTGTCTGCGCTTCACTGCGAGCATCTTTATTTGAGGAGAGCATCATAGATGGTGGTCCTCCAGTTCCTTTTAAAAAGGGAGCACTGCCTGATGGAAGATTAAATGAAATGCTACTTCGAGAAGAAAAGGGTGTTTGTCCTAGTCCTGACAGTAACTTGTCGCCGGCATCACTGAAAACTGTGCCTGAAGCCAATGATGAAGAATTTGTGTTGATACTTCTCGAACTGAAAAAACCACCACTTTGAAAACTGGATGTAGGAGCTGCACCCTGACCTACACCTTTGACCATACCTTTTGAATCATTTTTCTTGGTAGCAGCGGTTTCGCTCGACATGTTACCAACAAGGAGAGGAACCTGCACATGGGTTCTCGAGGAAGAAACAGTTTCTGCTGCTGTAGATGTTCTATCAATGACTGAGTCAGGTCCATTTTTCAAAGACAAGTTCGTGGAAATCTGGGTCGTCTGTTGAGGGTAAATGCCACTTCTTTCATCCCCCTTACCAAGTTGGGTGTTGACTCTAGGAAACTCAGGTAAATTTTTGTTTCCTCCATCTTTCAATTCATCACCTGGTTTTACAGTTCATTGTTTTTATCAAGAAAATCTACATAATTGCTAAAACTCAATTTACAGCATCAAATAATGATCTAGAAATCTTGTAAAAACCTATATATTATTGCTTTGCTTTTGCATCATCTCATACCTTCAAGAAAAGAAGCGCTATCATAAGAAATCTGTTTTGACCTGTCAATTGGTATTAGATCATCTGTACCATTCTTGATTTTGGAAGTGTTTGAAAATAACTCATCCTCCAGTGGCACATCCATTGGAGGAATGGAGGGTTGAGGAAGATCAGAAGTGTCTGAAATTCTAAATAAGTAGTAAACATTAATGATAAGTCAACAATGTCAAACCAATCTACTCAATAATCATACACTAGATCTCTACCTTGCAACATGGAACATGGCAAGCTTCCCATCACAAGTAAGACAAAAAAGGATGCAATATGGTGATAATTCTTTAAACTCTGTGTCAACTTGTACTTCAACTTTCTCATATAGGGAAATCTTATCGATACCAAACCCCAATATCAGATTGTCTTCACTATTTTCTGGAAGAGAAAAATGTTATACAAATAATATCATTCATAAAGATACATGTAATGAAAATAGAATAATACTTCATAATGATTCTAACCATCAAGTAATCATTTCATCCTTTACATTAAAAGCTCATAAATATAATTCTTCCAACCTCTACTAAAAAATGGCATACTTATAACTTAAAAGTCTATGGGAAATTTTCACTTCATTATATTATGCAACAAGTTGAACACGACTGATGCGTATATTTTACATCTTGAGTCTGAGCTAGCATATGCTCCATTACTAGTTACCATATTAGTCAATCAAAGTTCTTGTGGAATAAAGCATCATATTGAACATAAAAATGTAAAGAGGCTCCATCAATTAAAGTTGTTCTTGTGGAATAAAAAATAAATTGTCTTCATATAAGTATTCAACCATGTAAATGCCATTAAGACTTAACACTTGATGGTGAACCAAGGGGGAAGGTTGTCTACCTCCAAATTATTTGGGCGAAGCCCAAACACCTAGATTATAAAAAAGAGGCTATCCTATTTTCGATAACAATGAAAAATGAAATACTTGGTCCATTTAATCTTAATTTTAAAAGAGAAGAAATAATATTTTTTCCCCTTCCAAATCCTAATGAATATGCTCAAATAATAATATTATGTTAGCAAATATGGTATTATATTGTTTTTATATACTACTTTTGGATGTAAAAAATGGTCCAAGGTAACATAAAAATCTATTTTCTTCTTTAACAGAGCCTTATAATTCACGATTCATGCAATTGATAATTCAAAAATCAATCAAAATGATTATGAAGCTGAATTTGATAACCTTGTTGAATGCATTCAACTATTACAGAACCTATACGACAATGGACATCACAGAAGGAAGCACTAATAGAAAGCACTTGCTGACAGATGTTCAATATAATTTGCAACTGATGGACAAGCACTTAGCATGATGCATAAGGAGTACAAGAAACAGCTGGTTAAGATTTATCAAGAACAAATATGATGTTTACCAGAAGGATAGAAAGGGCAACAACTTTGCAACAACAGTGAAACTTAAATTGAAATTTTCACCTTGTAGAGCAATAGAAGGTCTATACTTGTCACGTTGAAACTCAAGCCATGACACCTCCCTCCGATAGTACTCATCCATTGTATCCTTTACCAGAACAACATGCTGATCAATGTTCTTTTTATTTGAAGTGAGAAGAAGTCCCCTAGGTGAAAAGTTTTTAATAATGATAGTTGACATAGATGTTCAACAACAAATTTTAACAAGGCTAAGAACAATTATGTAACTAAAAAGTGGGGGGAAAATCAAGCTCCACATTTGTAATAATCTCATATGGACAAACACCTCCCAGCTACCAATTGAGAAGTGTGTAATATTGTGGTAGATCATCACAGTTAGCACGATCTTATATATTTCTACAACAGAAGTCTTACTTCTCACGAACTTTTTCTTTGATACCATAGATCGGACTAACAGTAGATATTATGAAGAGAAATAAATAAACTTCAAAATTGATAAAGATACAGTCAGGGTATTGTAGTAAGTATAGTGTTCAATATTGTGCTGCAAAAGATAATAGGAATTATACAAATCACATTAAAAAATCTGTCAATAATCAGAAGTATATGGCCATTAACCACAACACCTGGACCACAAACTACATGTGCTTAAACTAGATTAGACCCTGAAGAAGCACAAAATACTAGCATATGTTACTAGCATATGAGAAAGACATTTCTTTAAGACATAATAACAATAAATACCTCACAAAAATTATTAATTTTCATTTTACACCTTCAGATACTTTTTAGCATGTATATACTTGTAAAGTTCAAAAATATGCCAAAGTGCATCATAATTAATATACACTAGTTAATTCTTACCACAATCATAAATTGATAATAATCCAAAAAAATTTGTTAGAGAAAAACGTTAAAAAACTTATGCATTCAACTTTTGAAACATGCATGTTTCAGCTATGAAAATTTTATTAGCTTTGCAAAGATGCTATATCACTAGCAACATCAATTTTGTATAACATTGATATAATGATTGCACTAATTTCCACAATTCCCTATTATTATCATGCCATCCCACAAATATATGACAAGAAACTACGAACTAAATTGCAGCATTTTGAGAAGAATTTCAGTATGATAATTAAGTTTGTCCACTGATTTAAAGCATTTTTCTAGAGATAACCATTCATCTGGAAATAATTTCACGCTAGGATCTATTTCCACGCTAGGATCAAGTCACAAATTCTGGAGCTTAGTAATCATAGCAACCTAGTTTCTTTTATTAAAAATAGGGCTTAGGGAGAAAAAGCAACATTTATGTCTTTGTATTTTAGGTGTAAACCAAGTCAAAATGTTAAACAGCTAGATAGAAAATATTAATAAAAAACATCTAGAAAAAATTGTAGCAACTATAAAACATAATCTTATAGTAAGTGGCAATAACTTAAATATTAACCATACCAACGATCCAAATAGCTCAAGAGCAAATAAGGTCCAGTTCCAGCTGGCAAAACATCATCCAAAATACCTTCAAATAAACAAGGAAAGGAAATGACCACTGGATTACAAGAACTCTGCAAAAGAAATATCCAAAGAAACAGTTAGATAATATATATAGATGAGGATATAGTAGGGGAATCCATACCGACTTCACTTGGTGAGATAAAGGCTTAGTTGTTGTTGTGAATATATATATAGGATATCCTCAAGACTATACATGGAACAAATTAAGAAATAACAATAACTAAAAAGCTTTTCTTGGAAAAATAAAATTGCCTAAATAAGAAAATACTGCAGTGTGGCTTTAAGGACTGATTAATCTTTTTGAAAAAACTATAGGTTCAAGCGGATTCATAGAGAAACCTTTGGGTTAGAAGAATTCAAGGAAAAATCTCTGAAAGGCTTCCTAGTTGTCACAAGTGGAGTGTTCCAAAGTTCATTTTTAAGTTGAAAATAACACTCTAAGGATGTTATCCTTTACTGAAAATCCAAGACTTACTAGGAGTCTCAAGTGAAGTGTCCAAACCATGCTTATGTTTAGAATAACCCCAAAGGAGATTTTGGAAAATCTCATTAATGGCTCATTTCAACTATAAAACACCTTAACCTGAAATTTGATACTCCTAAAAAGCTTTTTGTATGATTAATCAAAACGATAGGACTTGAACCATCTAGGAGTTTTGGGTCAAAATTCTTTAAGAGTACATTTCAACTCAAAAAAAAACAAAAAAAAAGTTACCTCTTGTTCTTACAAACCCATGGTATCACTTTTGTCCAAAATAAAAGTCAGCTATCAAAATAATTGGAAAAAAATGGTTGACTTTACTGATTAAGATTAAGTGGTATTTTGTGTTTGCAGAGAGACAAGCTACGAGGCTTCAGCCAAAATAAAGTAGAGAGGATTTTCTCAAAAACTCAAAATTAAGCATGTCTTTCGCAAAATTGCAAAGTAGGGAGGATTTTTTTGAGAAACTCAAAATTAGGTATATCTTTTGCAAAAATGGCTGCTTATTTGACAACTTGTAAGTGAGCTCTAATAGTACCAGAAGCACCTTTGAGATATCAATGAGGTTTAAACTTACATGTCCAGCAAAGGATCTAAAAATTGACTAGCTACAATAGCCAAAAAAAAATGAATCCCGTATCTGGTATTGGTGAGATATTTTAACTAACCAATATTGTTATTGACCAGTTTGGTAAATATGCTTCAATATATTGCTCTCTTGGCTACAGCAAATAAGATAGTTCTTTATTACACTAAATCAAATCATCATTTCCAAGAGAAACGCAACTCAAGATGTCCTGGCAATTTAGTTTAAAAATCTACCCCAAGGATAAGACACACCATTTGCACAAGTGATAGATTGGTGATGGATATAGTACTCTATCCAACGCATAGATTAGATGGAGCAATTAACTTCAAAGGATAAACAACTCTCAGATCCTCTAAACAAAGAACCTTTTTGTCTTTCTTGCATTAGAGAAGATAGCCCCCAAAAAATAAAACCAGAGCATTGCAATACATAATAACCAGCCATCAATCTTGCATTTGGTTAAATTACCAACACTGACCTGGGTAAATTTTTTTGCCCCACTGCTGATCACCTGAACCATGTAACCCTCCTCGCTCCCATCTGCATTGACTCTAATGCTTCCAATAATGATACTATCATCATGTACCCATTCAACAGAATCCACTGGGTGATTAAAAGAACATGTCATGTTTTCAGCTTTGAGGCCAATGATTATTTTAATTACTGAAATTTGACACATTAAAAGCACAAGAATAATACAAACAGCATGTGTCATAAACAGTAAGCACTGGCAGAGGTAGCTGAAGCATGTGCAGAAAGAATTCTAAACAAACCTTCAAAGAGGTTAAGAACTACATGAAAGAAGGTTTAATCCATAGAGTTGTACTATGTGGGAGGATGTATATGGAGGTTAGATTTGGTATATTTTAGAAATATAAAGCATAAAAGTCATTCTGATACAGCGGATAACTATGTGTTCCATTTCATGCATGAATACCAGAAGTGACTATTGAAACATTGATTCATGCACTAATACCGATATCGACCTTCTAAACATGTTGATTCGCCCACGAATACCAGGAAGTAAGCATCCAAAAAACTAAACAAAGTTTTGGAGAAAAGAAGAATGGCATGGCCAAATTATTATTAATCAAAATTGTCCTTTACAATGACCAAATAATTGTTTATATAGACTCTAAATCCTAAGACTCAAAAAGGAAAGAAATTCTCATATATGGACCTCAATTCCTATCTTGTAGGGAAAGAAAAGAAATCTTTCTACAAAAGAAAGTTTTTAAATAGAAATTGAAATTAACGTAACAGGGCACTGATATAGACAAATTCTAACCCATATATACCAGAAATACCAAAAAATATCCTAATGTCAAACTTAGAAAATAATAAAAATAGCCTAAATACAAAACTCAATAAGAATATTAAAATTACTTTCTCGAATGGCTCTTCTGTCTGCATCATTCTCCCATGATATAGAAATTTGCCCTCGAATTTAGAATACCATAGGAAGATCCTCTAGTATCGAATCGGTAAAATCTACTAATAGTTGTCGGACTTTGGAAGTCCTCGACGATCCAAATGTAACTTTATTTCCAAACTTGAGAAGCTGAAAATAAATTTTGCACACATCAATTCCATCTCTCAATACGAATAAGATCCGCTGCAAGTCTGCAACTAAAAACTCCAGCTGATGTGTGACGTAAATGATAGTCTTGCTGGATAGCAGCCTCATCAAGAGGTGCGTCCCTGTGTGTACATCGACTGCGCTGAAGGGATCATCCAGCCAAAAGACGTCGGGGGATGCTTGGTAGACGGATTTAGGAGGTTAGAATGGGAATAAAATCTATTTCGTTCCCATTCTTGATGCTTGATAGACGGGAATCAGAAATCAAGATATGGATTTGATACCCCTAATTTCATAACCCAACTCCCCTAGGTTATCGCTAAACTCGGTCCCCCCTCAATCAAACTCATTACCATTCCCATTATCAAAAATATACCAAGCGCCCCCTGAATTGTTGTACACAGCTATGGCCAGTTTGATCCTTTGCTTCTAGCCTCCACTCAAGTTCATACCCCTTTCTCCTACAAGGGTGGAATCTCCATCAGCCCAGGTTACGATGTCCCTGTCCAATGCACAAGACTCCAACACTTGTTGGTACCATCTCCTTCCCGAAGAGCATATTCTCCTGAACAATGCTAAACTGAATCCATGAACATTGGGGGACGTAAGCCCTCGAGTTGAAGACAATAATTCTTCTGCTGGTGACTCTCAGAATCTCCCCGATGATACTAGAGAGGAAGTTGGACTTGCCGAGCCAACTTTATTGGCAACTTCTTCTACTTCATCATCGTCATAAATTGGGTCACCGAGTATCTCGATCTTGTTGTCCACATATTCCTTATAAATAAAAATTCTTTCCTCCTCATCAAGAGCATCCTCTTCATAAACATTCATATCTCGAAATTGCTGCTTCATATCATGATCAAAAGCATAATTGACTCGCTCTCAAAATTACTGCTCCATATCATGATCAAAAGCATAGTTGACACGCTCTCGAAATTGCTGTTCCATATCATGATCAAAAGCATAGCTGACTCGCTCTCAAAATTGCTGCTCCATATCATGATCAAAAGCGTAGTTGACTCGTTGCTGTCTTCTCGGCGAGACGGCGACATGCTTCCACAAGAACGACTTGGCTCTTATACCAAACCGGTATGGCAGCTAACTATTAGTTTTATTGATTTGTGCATCAATACCGAAAGTGACCATCGAAATTGTTGATTCGCACATGAATACCGATAGCGACCTTCTAAACATGTTGATTCGCGCTCAAATACCAAGAAACAAGCAACCAATATTAAACAAAGTTTTGGGAAAAAGAAGAACGGCATGGTCGACCAAACAATTGTTTATATAGACTCTAGATCCTAAGAGTGAACGAAGAATTTCAATTCCCATCTTGTAAGGAAAGAAAAAAAAAATCTTTCCATAAAAGGAAGTTTCTAAACAGAAATTGAAATTAACATAAGGACACTGATATAGACAAATGATAACCCATATATACCAAAAATACCCTAAATATCAAACTTAGAAATTAACAAAAATATCTTAAATACCAAACTCGGAAAAATATTAAAATTACTTTCTAGAATGGCTCTTTTGTCTGCATCACATTCCAATTCAATTGTTCCTCATCCAGGAGTTAGCTCACTATCACAACTATATAGTTTATGAAATCCATGAAATAAAAAAAAAAATTTATAGTACTGATAGGTAAGAAACTAGTGCATGCTTAATCAGAATAAAGGGATGATAATGTTTATAGGCTTACAAGCTACCGAAATTGGCAAGACAGTGGAGAGATGGTATTAATAGCTAATCTCTCAAAATGGGTGCTTTTACCTGGTTACCAAATAGTAAAAAACTTCAGAATAAATAACATCACTTCTGAAATAGAAATGATAGGAGAACCTGAGAAGTCAGAGAAGTGCTCTGGGAACTTGGAAATAAGAATTTAGTATAGAAAGAATATTCTTATGTCACAAAAAGAGACTCGATATTAATCAGATGAGATTAAATTGGCTACCCAAATTTATGTTATTTGGTTTAACCAATTATGGAATGGATAGAAGCTGAATCAAAGACATAAAATAAATAATGTTTAATGCAGTGCTTCCAGCTATATGAGACTATCTTAATGGTTTATTTTAACTGAGTCAAATCCCATGTTGATTGGGTCTTTCCATATCATGATCAAAAGGAGGGCACATAACAACACATGAATGCTTTGAACCAAATGTACACTGAAATATATATAATGTTAATCAAGATTCAAGAGGATAAACCGTCAATTGAAAGAAAAAAAGACAGAATAAAGCAACATCCAAAACACAGACCTACAACCCATTGAGATGTAATCAATATTTTAAAACACCATATTTGCTCACCAAGAAAGGACAAATTTACCAAACTCAAGTTCAAAGACAGTGCAAAAACAATAAATACAGGGGAGCATACCTCTTACGCTCTCACATTCAGCATCTGACCATGATTGAACAAATAGGGACATGCAAACTTTCTCTTTAAAATCAGATGAAAATATGCTTACACTACTCTTTTTTGCAACAGCAATGAAATCACCATCTGGGCTCCAATCAACTATCAATACGACAAGAAAAATCAAACTTAATCATATCTAAATTTGTATTCTGCATTTCTAAACAAATTGCAATATCGTAAATCAAATATAAATGAATGTGTTTAAAAACAATTTAGTTTCATATGGTAGTAATTGTCAGATATGTACATGATGTGGTAGATCAAAATAAACAAAGAAACATTCAACAGAAATAAGATATGGGTCAACTCATTAGTCCAATCTATAAGACATTGAAATAAAACAAAAATGGGGCAGTTGACCTCACAGTAAGGGGTTCTTTGCATAGAGAGGGAGAGAGAGAGATAGATCAATGGTCTGAGCCAAAAAAAATAAGATTAAGTGGGCGTAATATGAAGAAAGGGGAGGCAAGTGGTAGACAGCAAAAGATCAAATGTGGAGGATCAACAAATCTCATATTTCAATCAGCTCAGTCTAGTAAATAAGCATGTTGGAGAATCCAAATTTCTTTAATGATGTATTCAAATAGATATGTACACTATCATGTGCTATTCATCCTGATATGATTAATTAATTGGTTAGGGCATGAGTTATTATTGTATAATATTTAGCCTGTTAGCTAGGCGAGCATTTTCTTAACGTTTTCCATCAAAGTTGACAGCATACAAGTGGAAAACCAATTCTCTCGTCCCCAGCACTCCCGCCAACCCGTTCCTGGGCCAACACGGAGGAGGTAAATCACGGATGGCTCTAACCATTAGTGCAAGTGGTTAAGACATGGGGGAGGTATGCTCGGACGTGCCGAGTTTCGACCCCATGACCTTATGTGGCAACCTCTCATGCCTTAACCACTACACTGCCCCGAGGGGACACAGTTGACAGCCTACAAACACAGTATAGAAGTGTGAAATTTTCATGAAATTTTAAAGAATCAGTTGAGAAATTATATTTTTCTACTTTGTCAAAAATTGCAACTTAATATTAAATCATCTAGCAATTTTGCAATGAAAAGAGGGAACCTGCATCAATATTTTCCATGGCAGCCTTCAGGGGCTCTTTTATGCGACCATAACAAAGTAAACCATCGCTTGCAAGAACAACATAAGATTTTTGAGAATTTTTTTGCCATTTGAAGTCCTTGATTGTGCGAGAATCTCTCATTGAACATAAAAAAGAAGGTTTATCCTCCTACACAGAAATGTTTTCAAAATTAAAAATTAAAAAAATGATGATTAAAGTCTATCTAATATCAAGGCAATAAATATATATGTGCAAAAAAATTGTATATTAAATTAAATTCTAAATTCTCAAAAAAGGATATAAATATAAAGTAATGAAAAATTAAAAATAATCATGCAACAAACAAAATAGTTGATGAACTTTAACAGACAATCTGGAATGGAAGATATTTTGTAGTGGCTCCAATGACGTGAGAGGTTCTTACAATCTTACCAGAGGCATTAACTAGAATGATCTTCAGTGTAAAGTGAACCCAATCAGAATGGCGAAATAGCATTAGTGCAATGCAGAACTTGAAGGCTAAATTTGGGTTTTCCTGAATTATGAGCATTAGCATTCTGTGCCTCAATCTAAATGAAGTATATATCTTGTCATCATCAGTAAGAACATTAAATAGAAGAAATATTCAGATGCTATTTATGTGATTAACCACAACCAAGCAGATTATAGCTAGTATTCTTAGTGAAAGTATATTTTGATTATAATTTCTAGCAACTTTAGATTACAAATTTTAAAAGAGAAGGGATTGAAACATCTCCTTGCGCAAACTAAGTGCTTAGTAAAAATTGGAGTAAAAGTTGATAAATGCAAACTTACTATGAAAACATTTTCAATGGTTTATTTTTTTTCTCAATAAAAAAAAAAGAAAATTCCTTCAATATCATTGTTATCCCACAACAACACCACATTGCTTAAAACTAAGACTCTACCATCTCATTAGGAGAAAAAAAATACATTCCCATGTGCAAATCTATGGATTAGGTTCTAAAGCGGTATAAAGAGTAGGATCAATAAGTAACAGCATAAACAGCCACATATATTATTGTTGGTCCCTAGAGAACTAAAATTTCATCATGCATTCAGAAAATGTTAACATGTTAGCTTGTTTATTCTTAGTTAAGCATGATGATAATGTCGACAAGAATTAATAATAAGAAGAAAACATTACATATGGGAGATATTATTTTCATCATTCCAATTTGAGGTTCGTAAGTAATACATTTAAACCTTAGCATGGCAGCAGCTAAAAGCAATCAATCCTTAAGCAACTAAAGAATCTAGGCATCGGGTGTCTGACCTTATTATTAACAAGAGATGGCACGTAAAAGAACTGAATTTCGCCACCTACAACCGCCGCAAGCACCGAGGAATCATTGGATAGCGCAAGTAGAGACACCTTACCGATCTTTACATCCACAATGCTTGAATTTTCAATGCAGGGGCCCTTCCCATTCTCCTTGATCAACTTCCCCAACTCGATTACATCCTTCGTCTCAGCCACCAGGAACCCTACGGAAGCGAACTATCACGAAAAGTGAACAAAATACGCAAGGACTGCAAGTAAAGTAGAGTTTGTACCTTCGGAGTGGGCCAGAAATATGACGCGGAAGCGCTCGGATATGGCGAGAGGTCGTGACGGTGGATCCTTGAGGTCGAACTGGGAGTCAGAAGCCTTCAGGGGCGTGGACTCCCCGATGCGACAGAACACGAAGTCGGTAGTGCCTTCCTGGTCGCCATCGATCTCTTCCTCGAGGCGGATATGACGCGGCGACGGCTCCACCATCGGAGAGCGTCGGAAGCTGCGAAGACTGAAAACAAGAGGGTTTCGATCCGTTCGAACAGTGGAAGGAGCAGACGCTTAAACCCTAGACGCTATACGACGCGCGGCGAGAGTCTGGAAGACGCTAGAAAATTACATTTTACCCGAGACTATGAAAGTTTATATTTACAGTTTGAACGCCATGCTTTGATATTATTGTCAAAGGGACCTTGTATTTTAATTAAAAGAAAATGAAGTTCAAAATGAATACAGATTTTTCTAGGTCGAAAATAAAAAAGTGATTACAACGGATCGATATCCTATTCTTTCCAATAAAAACGAGAAAATTTAAAACAAGCCAAAGGTTTAGATGCCAATTATGGAATAACGAGTGGTTGATTGAAGAAGTTGCACACTTTATTTTACAAGACATGTTGTAGGCCATCCTCACTAGAAAGTGAACAGGGTTGAAAACGTTAACGGAAACACAGACCGGCCCCCGGTCGTCTCCAATATCTCCGCCCAAATTTATCTCCTTTCCGCCTACAATTCGCCGGATCCCCTTCCTCTCTCCGCCTCTCTCCGTCCTCCGGCGATGGAGCAAAGCATATTGGACTCCCTTGGTGTCGAGATCATCGGCGTCATGTCCCCCGTTTCCATCTGCATGCTCCTCGTAGTCCTCCTCGTCTCCACCCTATCCCCCTCGTCTATCTCTTCGTTCGAATCCTCGGCCGCTTCCGCCACCACCGCCGCTACCCTCGTCTACGCCGAGTCCCCCTCCGATCCCCCTGCCCGCCGCTTCGTCGGGGCCTTACTCAACGCCGCCGCGTTTGTGGCCCTTGTCGCGGTTGTCACCACTCTTCTCGTTGTCCTCTACTACTACCGCTTCACCGGATTCCTCCGAAACTACGTCCGGTTCTCCGCCTTCTTCGTTATCGCCTCCATGGGCGGATCCATCCTCCTCACCGTTCTCCGCGCCCTTTCCCTTCCCCTCGACGCCGTCACCGCGATGATTCTCCTCCTCAACCTTTCCGCTATTGGCGTCCCCGCCGTGCTCTCCGCCGCAGTTCCGATCCTCCTCCGCCAGACGTACCTCGTCGCCCTCGCTGTGATCGTCGCCGCCTGGTTCTCCCGCCTCCCAGAGTGGACCACTTGGACTCTTCTCGTCGCCCTCGCGCTGTACGACCTCGCCGCTGTGCTCTGCCCCCGGGGCCCCCTCCGCGTCCTCGTCGAGCTCGCGTCCTCCCGCGAGGAGGAGCTCCCTGCGCTCGTCTATGAATCTCGCCCAGCCGGTTCCTCTGTCTCCCATGCCATGGCCGCCTTTGGCTCCGTCGAGCTTCAACCAGTGGAAACCACCACCCCCAATCCTACCATTTCTACTCAAAATCCCGATCCAGGTCCCAGAATCATAGAAGTACATAGAAATGAGGAGGAAACCTCGCCTTTGATGCTAAACGAGCCCAGCAACAGGGACACCGACAATGTCCATCAACCATACATGGCAACAATGAGCGAGAGAGACGTGGAAAGGAATCAAGATCCTTCTTCTTCTTCATCTCTGATGCCCACTTCAGAAAACGAAGAATTTGATACATCCAGAGGAATCAGACTTGGCCTTGGGGATTTCGTGTTCTATAGCGTGCTCGTAGGAAGAGCAGCAATGTACGATCTGATGACAGTTTATGCTTGCTACCTTGCAATTATTGCTGGGCTTGCCTGTACATTGATCTTGCTGTCGATATGCCGCCATGCGCTACCTGCCCTTCCAATCTCAATCGCATTGGGTGTGGGGTTTTATTTCTTGACGCGTTTGCTATTGGAGCCATTTGTTGTTGGAGTATCGACTAACTTGGTGATGTTCTGACACTTTGTTTACATTTGTTTCCTTCGATCTCATAGTAGAGACATTAAAGGTTAATCATTAAAGATCTTGATTTTATCACAGATTCTACTTTTCTTTTATAGCTCTCTATCTCAATTCTCTTGTGCCTATTGATTGCTGTGTTGCTTGTGATCTTAGTTTAACAGACATTTCCTAGGCCAGCATGATCTCTCTATAACAGCCCACTTGTTAAGTTTTACAATTCAGGTACTTCAGAGAATTGCATTGCCAAATTTGATATTCTGAATGGTTGTCACTTATTTCCTAATGTTCTCTATCCCAATTCTCTTGTGCCTGTTGATTGCTGTGTTGCTTGTGATTGTCTTTTAACAGACATGATCTCTCTATAACAGCTCACTTGTTAAGTTTTACAATTCAGATACTTTGGAGAATTGCATTGCTAAATTTGATATTCTGAATGGTTGCAACTTGTTTTCTAATGTTCTATGCAAGAATAATTTCAGGGTTCACATTATTAAATGCGGTGGCTAGATTAATTGCTAATTTTTTCAAGCATTTCTTTTCTGTCCAGAAAGTCATTTGTTAGTTGAAAATTTAAAACCATGTCCAGCTTGCAGTTTTTTCTTTCCATAATGGGTATTATTGTTCCATGAAGGAGAAAAAAATAAATACTGAGTTGAGGTTTACTGCTAGTTTACATCAGATACCATGACTGGATAAATCTAGAGGCAATTTTAGGAATGAACTCATGTGATCTATTTTGATCACACATCAAACCAGTTGCTCCACTGCTCTGTTTACAAAAAAAAAAAAAGTGGCTTAATTGATTGGCCTTCACTGTTGGATTATGGAAATGTGGTCGGTTGCTTCCGAAACAGTCGATCTTGATTCTGTTGTTACCGCATTTAACTTGTGCTCAACTATCAGCATTCTTCAGGTATCTCACTGCTACACTTATTCCCCTCTACTTATTCATCATTGTTCCGCCATTAGTTTACAAAATTCATTGGATTTAATGTATAATTTTATCAATTTTCCCTCTCCAACTGCCTTTCACTTATTATAAATGAACTCATTTGGTGTTCCTGTCCATGAACACAGATTAAAGTGCTAATCTATGTTTGTTGCTAGCCTATGTTTCCTACAGCTTCAAGACATTAGTTGACGTAGCATGAAAGACCTACATTACACGATCGAATAAATAGTTTAAATATATTTCTATCGCAGTTTAGTTCTATAAATAGTTTAAATATATTTTTATTGCAGTTTAGTTTTATTTACACTAAATCAGTTGAACAAGTGATAAATTAGTAGTAGATGAATAGTTGTGGATGTTGATTATCATGGTACTAGAGAGATTATATCTATATATGAGGAAGAAGAGATTCTTATCCAATGGCACTTCTAATCTGTAACGAGTATAAAGAAATTAATTACATTTTTCTATATATTGAATTATCTAATACAGTTTGATGGATGTTGACTAACCCACGTAGAATATTTCAATATATTAACATAGAAATTATTATAATGTTTATTTTATATAAATCGTATATGAAAGAGTTATGCTTTTAAATTTCTTTAATTTCTACGTTCTTGTAATTAATATATTGATTCACTCAATTACAGATGAGACTATTTCTAAAAATCAATATTATGTTGTTTAATTCCTCTGTTATTCCAATTAACATGGAGAATCTAGTCACGTCCATGATTACTAGATGAGACTGTTTCAATATGTTAGATTATTATAATGATTTATGTGTATCGCAATGAACTCATCGATGGAGGATCAGTTGACGACGTCGGCAAGCATGGAAAGAGGAAATCACCTCACCGTTCTTTTCCCACCTCCGGAAGGCTGCTGGCTTCGCCTGCCCCCATTGTCGCGTTCTTACTCGTGATCGATCTTCACCCATCAGACCATCACTCGCCTCCTCCGACGAAGAGAACAACTTCGTATTCTCCTATTCTACTAGACTCGCCTTGTTCAAACCCATCACAGGCGATCCCTGGGCGTTCCTGTCGTCGATATATCCTGCAGTTATATGGGCGCTGTGGCGGACGAGCAGGTGTTGATCATCGACTGTGCTAGCAGGGCCACAGAACACATCAGCGAGGTCCACGTGTACAATATGATCGCAGGCACCTGGCGCCGCCAGGGTAA
>JBBPFP010097362.1:0-18050 GCA_037974795.1 Kaempferia galanga | reverse complement strand
ACGACATTAGAAAGTATACATTTCTTGGCCTTTTGACTAAGATCAAGTGTAGTATCTGTTGTTATCAATTTAATATCTGATATAAAACTTTAAAATTTTTTTATAAGTGAGAGTCCTTTACAATAGCTTGCTCCTTGCGTTGCACTACTGCATAAGTTTAGCATATCCTTACCAAGTCTAATTTATGAGCATAGAGCACTAATTTACTTATATTCATGTATTATATTACATAATTTCGTGTGCGTAACTTATAACTCAAATTTTGAAATCTTAAAAGTAAATTGTACCGAATGCTTTAAAAAAAACAAAACAAAACCTTAAGACTTCTTTTAAAAAAATTAAAAGGAACAAGAATGAAAACTAAAGGCTTCCTTTGACACAGTATCTAGTTCATTCACCTTTGAAACAGAAAAAAACTCTTTGACATTTCATGGAAACCTTCAAGAATTGAAGAAATGCTCATAAAGATCTACATTTGTGTTTAATTTATCCATTTGAACCTTAAGAACCTCTAGAATTCCATAAATTTCTTTCCTAAATGGGTGTCTTTTATCTTTTGCAAGAAACACATGAGCCTTGCTTCCTATTTCTATCCAACTATACCCTGGTTGCTTGATCACACCTCTCGTCCTCATTAGTCTCCGGACCCGTAAAACATCTCGCCATCTCTTCTTCTCGGCATACATGTTCGATAGGAGAACATACAGTCCCGAATTGCCCGGGTCGAGTTCGAACAGCTTGTTAGCCGCCCATTCTCCAATCTCGACATCACAATGCATCCTACATGCGGCAAGCAAAGAAGCCCATAGCACAGAATCAGGTGCCATTGGCATCTCACTTATGATCTTCACCACCTCTCCGAGATGCCCTGCTCGGCCTAGCAGATCGACCATGCACGTGTAGTGACCGTTCGACGGGATCAGACTATATTCCTCGGTCATCGAACGGAAATACACACGGCCCTCCTCCACCAATCCTGTGTGGCTGCAAGCGGATAGAACACCGATCATAGTTACATGATCGGGGGTCGTCCCGGACGCAAGCATTCTTCCAAACAAACACAGGGCATCCCGGCCACGCCCATTTTGGGCGTACCCAACGATCATGGCATTCCAAGACACCTCATCCCTCGCGAGCATCCGGTCGAATACTTTGCCCCCGTCGTCGATCAACCCACATTTAAGATACATATCGACGAGTGAATTCCCGACGAAGATATCGGTTTCGGGCCCTGCCTCGAACCGAAATCCATGTTTCAGCACATGCGCGTGTGCTTGCTGCCCAAGTCGAAGATTTGCTAGATTGGCACATGCGTTGAGTATGTTTCCGAATGTGTAATGCGTCGGCCAGACCGATTCCCTCTTCAGCTGGAGGAACAAGTTGAGTGCCTCTTCATCTTCCCCATTTTGAGTGTACCCTGCAATCAGTGCATTCCAAGCCACAATGTTCTTCTCCAACATCCCCATGAATACAGATTGTGCCTCTTCCACGCTCGAGGATCTTGCATAGCCACTGATCATCGACGTCTCTGTAATGATATTCCTTACGGGAATTCGATCAAACACGCTCCTTGCCTCGCAGATCCTTCTACACTTTGCGTACATATCGACAAAAGCGTTGCTCAGCACCAAATCCTGCCTGTGCTCATCGCGCTTGATCGCCTGAGCATGGACTTGCTTGCCTTCTCTGAGAGCCGACAGGGTTGCGCAGGCACTGACCACGCTGGCGAGAGTCACTTCATCGTACGCTACTCCGTTCTCCATCATCCTCACGAACAGCGCCAGTGCTTCGTTCTGGGGACCGTTCTGTTCGAAACAAGTGATCAGGCTGTTCCATGATACGACGTTCCTCAGCGCCATTCCGTCGAACACTCTGCAGGCGTCCGACGGTCTGCCGCACTTTGAGTACATGTCGATGAGGGCGCTGCCCATGTAGACGCCGTCGGCAAGATGGGATTTTGAGATCGAAGCATGGATCTGCGCGCCGGTTCTCGAGTCCGCGAGCCCCGCGCAGGCGCTCAGGGCGCTGGAAAATGAATACTCGTTGAGCAGGAAGTCGTCGGCGTGCATGGAGGCGAAGAACTCCAACGCCTCCGCGAAGCAGTCGTGCTGGGCGAAGCCGGACACCATGGAGTTCCAGGAGCACTGGTCCGGCTCGGGCATGGACTCAAAGAGCCGCCTTGCGTCGCGGAGGAATCCCCGACTGGTGAGGGCGGCGATCAAGCTGTTCCAGGTGAAGACGTTTCGCTGGGGCATCGCGTCGAACAGCTTGCGGGCGTCGTCCAAGCTGCCGCATTTCGCGTAGGCGTCGATGAGGCGGTTGCCGATGAAAGTCTCCGAGGAGAAGGGCGTCTTGAGCAGCCGGCCGTGGACCCGACGGCAGCCCCGGAGCGAGTTGGAGTGGATGCATGACTGGAGCAGAGCGGCGAAGGGCGTGGAGTTGAGAGCGAGGTCGCAGCAGGAAGGGCGGCGCTTTGCCATCTCATATTTTTCATACTCAAAATTATCTTTATTTTTAATATAAATATTAAATTATATTAAAAAGCTGTTGATTGGAGGCAAAATTGCCAAATCACACATATTAAAACTAGACTCTTCGTAGCTAATATGGGCTGGGTAGGAAGCCCACCTCGAATTAAGACAGAAGGTATCCGGAAACTAAGACGGGCTGGGTCGGAAGCCCACCTCGAATTAAGACAGAAGGTATCCGGAAACTAAGTTACAAACACGTATCAGAGCCTGGTTTCGATCCAGTGACCTGTGGGTTATGGGCCCACCACGCTTCCGCTGCGCCACTCTGATTTTTGAACACAGGGTGAGATTATATTTAAATATTTTATACTTTTATTGGTTTTTCTAATAAAAATAAAATTTCAATCATGCTATAGTATCTGTAATAGATTGAAACCTTTGATTTCGTTCCTAGAATTTAATGTTAGGTTGATTTTTTTCCCCTTTCATTTTTTTTCGCCACAACATTCACTTTCTCCCTAGGAATAATTTCAATTTACTTTTATAAGGCTGAAACAATGATTAAACTTTTTGTTTAGAGAGATGGAAAAAAAAAATAAAGGTGCCAATAATGTTATTGTTTTTTTAAATCCCTGGCCTTTACTTCACTTATCGATAGTTCAGAATCTGTTAATCTCAAACATTGAATCGATGGTTCGTCTCTGTTGTCTGACACACTTCGCATACCCTTTTTACAGAGAGAATCCACATCTTGAAGATGGATTCCTCTGCATGCTCAATTGAGCTAGTGACAATTTGACCAATGAACTTGAACGCTTCAAGTCAAATTTCATGGTGGGATAACACAATTGCAGAAAGATCTTTAAGCTCGTGGACAATTTAATCAAACAATAAGAACAACATTTCCAGATCAAGAGATCATATTGGTATCTTGTTTTGCAAAACAAAACATGAGAAAAGAACATTATTAATGAAAATACACCACCACACGGAGAAAATAAAAGAAACCTAACAAAATTTACATTCCTGCAGCAGTCACACAAAATGATGCACACTCAAACAGCGCAAGTTACAAATGCAAGAAGCTTTAAAAGTAGATTACATGGATCACGGATGTACAAGCCTGGCAGTTATCGATGCCTCATTTGAGATCAATTACGGGGGGCAGGTTTGTGTGGTATACCTTGAGAAGATGCTCCGTGGCTTAGATCAAGACTATGGAGCTGTTCCATTAGTTGTGATCGCCTCTCTTTGAAGAAATCGAGTCGGGTTGTCAATTCTGCCAGTGTAGAAGATGCCCCAGATAGCTGTCGAGGATATTCTGCAACCTGATAATAGATTTCCTTTGAAGTATTTATCAAAGATTTGTGTTTGGCAAACAAAAACACTACAATTACCTCAGTTATCTTAGGCGAGTTATCAACAAACGGTGGCCTTACTTGCGAAGGCATGCTGGTTGATGCTTCTATCTCCAAGCCTCTTAAATCGTTTAGACTAACTTTATCAGCAGAATGCTTCCTCGAAAGTAGCTTGGAACTAGCAAATGGAGGTCCTTGTGGCATTGCTCTCCTCCAATCTGTTGCTGATGAGCTTTCCTGCAATCCCATGAGAAATTGGCTATCCATGTAACACGCTAAAAAAGTCCAAAATGTCCAATGTGGCAGCCACGTTTGTGTTTTCATTTGTAGTTTATGTAATTTCTGATGGAAATGTGTTGCGCATATATCTCTTTAAATAAATATAATATAAAATTTATTTATTTACGGAGGAGAAAAATTATATAGAATTACTTTAATTTCATGAGAAAATAATGATATAGAAAACTGGATGGTAACATTTGATATTTTAAAATATTTGAACTGCTATTATGAAATCTGTTCATTATATGCATAATTGATTAAACATACCTCACTTATTTGTTTCTTCTCATGATTGCAAAAGGCAAGGCTCATATCAAAATCTTGTTGGACAATCTTCCTGCAACAAGTAGACAGAAATGCAGTAGAAATACAAGGAGCACAAAGATAACACATGTAAAGAACTTTTTGAAACATACAGGAAAGTTGAAGACGCTCGTAAATAAACGTCTATTCTCAAATACACATTTTTTATTCTGACTGAAGATGATGAACATTAAATGATACAAGAACACTAATGTCACTAGGGATTTAATATCGACTTAAAAATTTACAAGACTTTATTGGTATGTTTCCTTTCATAGTTACTTCTAACAATAATATTTGTCTACCTGCTGAGCTATATTTTCTTCTATTTGTGAGCTATGGTGATCATGAGAGATACATATTGATACTAGGAACAAAATTGTATCAAGTAGTTATTATAAAGTAGCTAGTTACTCAGTAAATTGTCATCTTGCATTTATAAATTCAAATTATTAATATCAATAGTAGAACTACAACTGTAAGAAAAAAAAAATTATAACAGATGTTTATCATATGGAATAATTTGAATTTATGATATACAAGATGGCACAGGGAAAAATTAACACGAAGCATCCAAATATGACACTGAGAAAATTTGATTATAATGCATGTTTATTTCTGTATTTGCTGACTTATTAAACATAAATTCAATTATGCTAACTTTTTTTTTTTTGAGAAACTCAAGCATCCTCCTTTGTATGTCACTTTGTTACAAGTTGTGCTTATGACAATTCATCCTCAACATTACTACTTTCACCTCCGGGCAAGCAAAAAGAAAGGAGACGAAGTCAAAACTCAAACAAAGTGCATTAGTTTCTCACTTATTGGAAAGGTAGCCCAAGAAAGAAATCATGTTCAACAAACTTCATGAGATCACCAATATTTATGCATGGAAATGACAACTGAAGGTGTTAATAAACTCACATGGAGCCAAGTTCTCTTTGGTTAAGGAGAATAAGGCAGTTAAAATTTCTTGAAAAATTCAAAGTTGTTTAAGCAATTTATAAATTTCATATTCTGTTATATTTCTAACGTAGTTAGAGAATTTCTAATAGTAGTTTTTTTTAGAAAAAAGGAAATCAGGATTTTTATAGGGAAGAAGTGAGCCATTATTTTAAAATCTATAGCAATCTATAAAAAGGATTAGGATCCTATGAATTAAAATAATTTTCAATTAATTAAAACACTCCCTTTTGATTCTCTGTGTGAAATTGTATTTTCTGTGTGAGATAATTATTGTCATTTGTTTTATCAAATTTGTGATTTAGGACACAATTTTGGTGCTGCATCACCCGTACAAATGAATTGCAATGCATCCAAGCAAGCCACAGAATAGATAAAATTCCTTCCCATGTACACTAGATTAGCTGACCTTTACTGCCGAGTAAGCTACTTAACACAGTTTATGGAATCAACCTAATCAACAGTTAATTTAACTTGATGTAACTGTGTAAAAACTACAAATAAAAAATAAAAAAAATAACACTAGCAGTTAACCAACTAATTTAATAACTGAACCAATTTTACAGCAACAATTAGTGGAAAACAGCTTAGGCAAGCAAAGAGGACTAAGATGACAGTGATAGAGACTGTTAAACAACACTTTGTTAACACATGATTCTAGGATAGTATAAAAAGGAATTTTGCAGACAGATTGTTGAAATATTCAGTAATTTTTATTATATTTTAGAAAGTGTAGAAAAATATTATACCGGTTCTTTATTATTTTGAAAAGGTTAGTTTTGTTTAGATAAGTTTGTTTCATTTTATTGGAAAAGTTTGTTAGGAAGAATAACTCGTATCAATGTATCAAAGAGGTTAGGATCCCATGTATTAGAATGAATGATTTGAGAGTCGATACAATTTTCAATTTTTTGTTTGGAAACATTTTTAAAAGGTCTCTTACTGTTGTTTGAGATGAGATGGAAGGTGCAGATATCTATCACCAGGGAATGATCCATAATGATTTTGGTTTTGTTGATTGAGTTGGAGATGAAGCTCTGCTACTTTCTGCTTCAATCTAGCAACATCTGCTTCAGCAAGAGCGATCTCCTCAAGTTCTGCCCTTGTCTTCATAGAAAGTGGAACACGTTTAAAAATTCAATATACCAGCTTAAATAAGTGGTAAATTAAGAAAACAATAAACAGACCTTAGAATCAATCGTGCGTGAGCTAGAAAACTGTCCAGAAGACATGCTTAAACCAACCTCCAAAGCAGCTCTAAGATCTCTTTCAGCCTGCAACTGCTCCTGTAGCCTTGATACCTAGGGAAAACCATACATGTTGAGAAGATTGTTTCCTTCAAAATACCAAGAACATAAACACATCAGCAGCAACTGTAGAGAAAAGCGGTTTAATTTAACTCAAAGGTTAGGGTTTTTTAACACGATTTAAACCAGGATTTCTGTAACACCAAGTCACAACTTATCCAAGTCCTTGAAATAAAATCAATGTTTGTTGATAATTTCATACTGCTTCAAATGCATATTTCCCAAAGATTGACATATAGATTCCTAGGCTTACAGCAATATTGATGTTCAAACTGTATGATGAGATTAGGAAGGTTATCCATGGTGATTAAATATTTATTTTTCACATTATATGGAACAATAAGAAGCTTTAAACTAGGTTTGTCTGGCAATGGAATACATATAAACATCAGTGCAGGAAGAAGGTTGACAATACTTACACCATAAAAAAAAACAAAATACCTAATTTAATATTAGGAAGTTCCAACAAAAAAATGAAGAAAACTAACAAAAGAATAAGCAAGAAACAGTATTGACATGAAGATCATTAGGATATATAGGTTTCATAGGTTATTGAAAAATGAGAAATGAATACATCTTGTTCCAGGGCTAAACGACGCTCATGCAAAGCCTGCTTTCTTCTTTCCAGACTTGCTTGTAAAATAGCATTGCCTTTCACCTAAAAGAATTAGGGATTGTCAGAGTTTATTTTAAAATACTCACTATCCATCAACTGTCTTGAAAGAGTTACCAATCGAACCTCTTTGGCTATTCTTATCTGAAGGTCATTCTTTGTGATCTCAAGCCTCTGAATAGCAAGCCTAGCAAAATTAGATTCTAATTAGCAGTGAAAATTTTATGTGACAACTCAAGGCAAAATTTTAGAAGAAATTGCAGCCTATTCTAATGATTAAAACCCTACACTACAAGAAACTCATGTATGCTCCATATTGTAGAAATACAGTATAAAGGATCTCATGTTTCAGTTTTTTGATATTGGCTGCAAGGATTTCCCCACAAGGTGAGACACATTACGGGAATACCACTAGATAGTTTAGAGCCACCATAATGGACTGACATATACACTAGCAATTAACAAGTACAACGTAAAAATCCAAGCTTATGGTGCTGGAAACATGACAGTGCAGACTACAGACCCTGATCAACCATAAGTATTTCTAAAGTTTGCCATCCGTTGATCAACATAATGATACTCTTAGTAGCACAATGCAAGTGTGATAAAATTTATTTGTATCTGCCTGTCCCTCTGCCATAAAACATAAAATCAAAGACTACAAATATGCTAAGAATTAAAATCAAGGCATAAATTGAATGGAAGCAGAATAATAAAAAAAAATTACTTCTGTATTTGGGATCATAAAATCATGCGTAAGTTGTTCTGAGACACGAACATATAATGATTCACATACCATATTCAAAGATTTTTGTCCTGATAATTCAGCCTAAGCGATAATGATAGTGGAAATCGGTAGCTCCTAACAGAAGAAGCCTCCAAATTCCATAAATGCTTAGGTTACCTTAGTTTAAGGACATCTCAAATCTAAATTATTACATGCATAATAGAATTAAAGACAACATGAAATATGTCATCAATCTTCTAGTTATTGTGTCACCTTGTATTTTGAATTTTTGATGACTTTACATTTTTAATGCCCTTGGACCAAAGTTTCAAATATCCTTTTTGGTCAACATAGCTTTTATAGGAAGTTCTATCCCGTAGATAGGGTTAGATAAGACCACACTAAGCATGCTCTACTTGAGAAGAGGGCACAACCTACTTTGCTACCATACAAGTGCACCAAGAGGCAAGACCACCTAGTTCTTAAAATTTTAGGGATTTGAGCAAGAAAGAGTAGCAAGTTTTCCTTTGTCTTCCTATCCTGCTTTTTCTTCATAGATATCTGTTTCATTACCTTCTGATTGAATCTCGCTTTGCCTGAGCCACTGGAACCATCTAATCAGTGAAACTGGTCAAACGCCGTCGTTACATGGAGGATATGGTCAAAATTGTCTCGCTAATGAACCAACCTTTTCTCTCGTAGAGCAAAAGTTTTTCATAGAATCAGCTCAATGGGATCTGATAGGGTTTGAATCCTTGTATTGGGTATAGACCTTAGGCATGGTTTAACCTTGGTTTCGGAAGACTTGATTAATCACTAGAGCTTAGATCTGGTTTTGAGTTTGAATTTAAGGACTGAAATTTTGGACATAGGTCACAAAATTTTCCATTCCAATTTTCGTTCACGGAGACCTTAATCCTCCTTCCCTATTTTTCACATTTTATTGCCATTGTATGCTAATACATAGGTAGATTTCCGCTGATCACCATACCAAGGATGCTGCTAAAGTCAAATTTATCACAGGGATCTTATCAGTGAGAAGAAAATGTATATTAGCACCAACATTTTGCATGGTACATTTATGTGTGAGATAATGTCCCACATTGAATGAAAAGCATCAGGAAAATATAGGTTATGATGAATGCAAAAATCTCATTCACTTTTTCTAGCTGGGTCAAGATAAAATATTTTTCCAATATTCTTGTCTTTTTGTCCAAAATAAATATATATAAACATGTATAAGTGCCTTAAAGAGTGAATAAAAAAGCACATAAATCCAAAAGCATTAATTCTGTAAAATACCCCCAATTAATAATACTATGTTATGTACTCTTGAAGCTCAACAAAACTTACTCTTCTTCACCAGAAGAATCAACTTGTTCAAGTGGCTGATTCTTTCTGACCTGAAATAATCAAATTAATATCAATTACCTAAGCTCCACATTTATACAAATTTATAGAACTTCAAAAAAAAAAAACATGATCCTTAGCATGTACATGGACAAAAAGCTCTTTTTTTCAAATGTTAAACAAGAGTGCTGAAATATGCAACAGAGAAACACAACCTGAGGACTGTTTAGCCTTTGAGCAAAGAAGATATCTCATTCTAAATCATCAAATAAAGGTAACTCCCAATATGCATTCAACAGTAAAAACAAAATAGAATTACTAAATTTATATAAACTATTTTTTGGTCTTCATTGTAGCCTACAATTAATCAGCATATGGCACATAGGCACTGTTAAGGCAACTTACATTGTTACGTCCCCAAAAATTAGTGCGCTTCATTTGCATGTCAGATCCATTCGGTTTGATTGAGTATCTTTCAGCACTACATTCAGTTGCATGAGATGGAAAAGAAGTTCCTGTATGTAGGGAAGATAGAATCTCTCCCATTGACAAGGGAGATTCTTGCATAGGTAAGGCATCAGAGGCATCCTTCTCAATCAGTGAATTGTGTGTATTTTTGATAGTGGAAACTTGCTCATCTAGGGGAGTTCTAGATCCTACAAGTAACTCTAGTTTGGTAGCTGAAACCTGATTCTTAGGAGGAGATTCTGCATCTGAATCATCACCAGCAAAGACCTGCTTTGCAAACACATCAATATAGTATTGGACTCCCAAATTGAAAGGAACAGTCAGTAATGACGGGATGGTAGTGCCATATAGTGATTAAAATCAAGACTAGGAAAGTAAAGAATGCACTCATGACACAATGGAGTAAAGTAAAATATATTAGCATGTCAAGGTTATTCAAAATACTAGTGTCAGAAATTCTATACAAAGTCCAACAATATATTCATATTGAAGATCAAGATCTGAACAAGATTGCTACTAAACCCAATTAATAAATGGTGAAAAAATAGTCACATCTAATGCAACTCAGAAGATTGATCTGGCATTACTAACTCTGAATTTCAGTTCTTCTCTGTTCTGTTGCCTAATTAATCAGACTAGCCACTTGACTAACAGTTGAGGCCTCAGAACATTGTTGTGTATATCAAACAAACAAATCCATTTACATGGACCAATTGTAACAAGCAACTATGAGTATATCGGCAAGCCCACAATTGCCACAATTTTGAATGGTTGAATATGGACTGCCACAATCCAGCTCAATTACCCAGTACTGACAAGGCTCAGAAATGTTCTCAGGAGTGTAGTTTTGTATAGGTCTGTCAGTCTGTGGCATATAACAAACTTCATAGTGAACAAAATTAACATAATCATGGAATATATTAGCGTACTGCCAAGATGCTTACCACTTCAGGGAACTTCTAAACCAATTAATAGTAGAAAATCAATGTAGTATAAAATGGACTTTAGACAATTCTCTTAAAATGGTTAGGAAAAATAACTAAATATAACCAGTCATCCCACACATGTCTAAAATCACTTTGGGACTACCAGTTCAAGATCACTTGTATGGTAGAAAATCAATTAATGGTGCAAATGGACCTTTTAGATTGTCACCTAGAATGCTAAGAACTAAATAACTAAATACACCTACACTCCCCTATCATCATTTTATATACCACTAAAAAAATCAATGGTGGTGTAAGAGCTGCTACAATATCATTTGTATGATAAGAGAATGTTGCATAAATGTACGAAGTGGAAAAAAAAGGCAGCAGTAATTCTAAACTAGACCAGTTATCACTTACTGACAGACATTAAGGATATGAACATTGATAGAAAGCATGGCAATTAGCTTGAAATCAACAATTTGATCAAAGATACTTAGACCTGAAGAATTCTTTAATCTTGGCAACGTAAATTTTCACAAACTTATATGCTGAAGGCAAATATCTTTGAAATTTGGAAGTATTTTTAAACTTAATATTCCATGATTTCAGCAACACCTAAAATTCAGTCTACATTAACCGATCCTTTGCTAAAGTAAATAGTGATAGAAAAGTGCAATAAAGAAATAGAAAGTTCAGAAAGCTGACTATAAAAATAAGAACATACCTTGTACTCATAAAGATCACTATCAGCATATCCACTGCTTCCACTCAGTTTTCCACTGAGCACACGCTCATCATTATCACTTTCAATTTCTGGTTCTGCATCATTTTCTGCATCATGATAGCCATTATCTTTAGCATCTACATTCACATCATCTGCAGACTCTTCACTCCCAGTGTCTCCAATCTGAGAGTCCGATGACAGTGAGCATCTCTGCAGATTACCATCCTGTAAAGGTAAAAGCTTATCACATACATGATGTTACGTAAATACGGAGATATGAGATAAATAAATCAAACAGAAAAACTAGGCCTGGGTTCCTATTATTTAATTAAGCAGACTCTCTATGGAGCCATAGAAAGACTTAAAAAGATTAAAAATTCAGTAGATATAAAAAAAAAATCCTTTTGGCAGAACATGATGATGTAAATTGAATAACACAGTAAATGCAAAACATAAAGCCAATGAATATATAGAAGTGAACATCAACAGACCTTAAGAACAACAGGTAAAGTGAGAAAAGTAGAACTAGGAAAAACTATAAAATCTTGAAAAACTTTAGGACTTAATATATTGTAACCTTCAATGATAAAACAATTGCAAAACCAACTATCATCAAACAAAATTGACAAACATGAATCCACCTACAACAGACTCAAACCAGTGTTTTCAGCTATCACTATTTCAGAATTTCAATGCACAATATTAGTCAAAAAGTACAAGAAAGCCAAGATAGATCCAACAATATGAAGACTGAATGGTAGGTGTACCATGGTTTCCACCAAACTCCTAACTATTGGTCCGAGGAAGATGACAAGAATTAAAAACAAAGGCCAGATATGAGTGAAGGAGTTTCATCACCACCACCAAACCATGTTTTCCAAATTATTTGGGGAGTGCTACATGAATTTATGTCTCCATTAAGCTCTATGCAAAGCTATATCAATTCACATAAGGAGTCTACCTATAGCTAAAACTCCTAGTGATATTGGTTCACATTGTGTTCAAAAGAGGGATAAGGTTCGTGTAACCAACCCCAAATAACTGGGACAAATGGCTTAATGGTGATTGCTTATTTTCCACCCAAATAAATGTAATAACTTCGTTTGGAACTCTCATCATTAGCTCCTCTAATATAATTAATTAGCATCAGAGAAAGATTCATAGCAACCACAGTGAAAGCAAGTAATGGCTTCCATTAAAAATTGAAAACAGACAAAAAAGCAATGAGCTGAATTATTCGTACATTACCTAGAGTTGAATGGTTAAAAGATAGAAGTGAGCTGACCATTCATCCATAATATCTATACTTTTGACCTATCGACTTTGTGTATGAATAGCTCAACATTTTCTATTCTCCCAGATCTTGCTTACCTTCAAGTAGAAAGAACTAAACATAATAGATTTGAGCCGGTTAAGAGTGTTGTTTCAATGAACAATGAACAAAATGTATGTAGGAGGTAAGACAGTAAAAAAAGGTCAGATTCAATTGATTATTGGAAATGGCCTCTACAATGGGTGATGCAAAGTCTGGAATCAAGTTATCTCAATACCATGTGGAACCAGTCGAAGGCATTGAAACAAGTACTGAAATAGATACAACTTTTGTCTGCATATGACCAAGTTGGTTGAGCAGCATGATTCCATAAGTCTTATTTCAAAAAAGAAAATATAATAATGCATAAACAATTTAGCTAATAGATAAGAAACATACATCAAATATGGTTTTATACTCCTCTAAAAGAGTTGAGATAATGGCCTGAGCATTGTTAGCTGCATTTGCTGCCGCCAGAAGCTGAGCTGAACTGTCACCGTTTGAGTCGAGATCATCATCCAACTCACACTCACCAGCCAAAAGAGGTCTTAGTAAAAGAGGAGCCATGCAAGCAGCAACAGCAGATGGAGTCATCCGATTCTGAGCAGTATGTGAAGAGATGATATGCATCATTTTCAAAATCCTAATAAAGAAAAAGGCAAAGAATAAGAATCAAATACAACTAGCAATTAAGGTATTGATCAACACACAGAAGATGGAATACTAACTGTCATCTTGTTATCAAGACATTATCTAATGGTCTTTTTGGCAATCACACCGTGTTAAAGCATTAAAACAAGATGGTTTCACCTCCAGGATTAATCAATTCGAAGAGTTAAATGCCTAGATTACAGAAAAAAATAAAAACAAGATGGTCTAGCTGACATCCATGGTTCAGTACATTAATCCAAGATGGAACTTCACAATTAGTATCATAAGCAATTTTATAAAGAGTTTGAACACAAGGAATAGATGATATAAAATAAATAAATTTTACTTAAAATTTGATGATATTTGTAAATTGGAATAACTAAATTTTAATATTTTCAGAAGAAATTAATAAATTAATAAAAATATACTTTTCTTTGTGCAGTATGTCAATAATTTATTGTATCGTGTTTACAGTTAATAATTGAGTTATTAAGCATTAATTTTAATATTGAAAACTAAATCTAATATTACTTTGTTTTGTAATTTATTTTATTTAGTTAAAGTACATTTTAAAAATATTTAAAACATTATTTCAATCATTTATTCTTACACTATTTAACTTGTCTATATAGTTATCTTTTGTGCAACCGTAAGTATTATTTATTTGCATTGCCCTTGTTTCTGTGATAACGAGATAAAATACATTTTCAGGAATATTTCTTTGAAAAGAAAATAGAAAACTGAAAAACACTATCCAAGATGACTTGCATCACAAGAATTTATCCTCAATCTTAAACTAGCTGATGGATATTCCAGAAATGATCATCTATCATAGTGCAGGAGTTTCTTTAGTGCAATGCTATTAAGGAAACTGAAAAAAAAAAAAGCTATAAGAGTGACCAAGGTATTAACCTGTTAAATGAACCTCATAAGAGAAATTGGTCAAAAGATCATAGCATCAAGGTGCACCAAAAAATTATAGTGTGACTAGAAATAGATTAGATAATCACACAAGTTTAGAAACTACCTTTGCAACAATCGCCGATTTGGTTCAGGAAATGTCTCAGTTATAGCAGTGCGCATAGCATTTACACGAGCCTCACTGTCTGTCAATCCTACAAATATAGGAACAGGGTAGGCACATGACACATCAACACAAACACAGAGAAAGAAATCATAGAAAAGAAAATGACGTAAAATTAAATAATTATACTCATTCAAACATAAAAAATGATTAATTTGCATAAAAAAGTATATGATAAGGATAAACAGATTACAACATTTCAATTACATAGAAAAGAATGCTCAATATGATAGAATTTGTAGAAATATTAGCAATAGCATCAAAGACTCAATATTACCAAGTAAAAACAATCATCAAACCCTTAACCTTGTAATTATCTACCCAGAGAAGTTCAACTAATTCAACTGACCAGTTTGTTAAACTATAGATTGATCAATGATCTTTGAATGTGGGTCATGGTCTCGATCCCAAGCAGTATGTCCCTTTTTCTTAACAGGATTATAGAGAGTTCCTGAGTCTATTAAAACAGGAGACGAAACCCTTTCCATCAATATGCCAACATTAATCAGATACGAGGAAGTCATCGCACTGCCCTCAAAATGGCATCCCATTTCATATCAGCCCATGCCTGTGCTGATGAAAATATTTGTGAATTCCCCTTTTCAAACCAATTTTGGGTTCAGGGAGATCACAAGTTCCCCAATACACCAGCCATAAATGAATTCGAATGATCAGCTTAGCAGCTCAGCTACAAAGAAGACGCAGAACAGACAAAGGGATTGGACTAAAAATGACTGAGGTACAGCAAAACTAAGTGTGCAATTTGAATGAAATGAGATAAAATTGTTTTAAATGTCACTGAAGATACACAAACAAATTGGAGCTTGAAGGGGTCATTAAAGATAGATTTTGTCTAAAATGCTGAAAAGCACAAGTACATTTCCTGCTAGCATAATAAGGAAGTAAATCCTCCTTAGATTGCTCAATTATGCAAGTACCTTGATAATATATCGTTTACTTGAACTCAAGGTGAGATTCTCCATGTAACATTTCAACGTGTCAAATGCTGATCGAAGATCATACTTGTGAAACTCAGAGGGGCAAGCTATTCTGTCTATTTGTATGTCTTCACATTGAATTCTTTTTTTGTTAATAAACACTTGAACATGTCGTCATCACCATCCAGTTATGTGGGTCCCAATTATTTGAAATGGGTGTTAGAGAAGTCGTTACAGTATCCTCTCCCTTTCCATCCCTAACCTCTCTATCGTTTCTCTCACTTTTCAATAGGTAGACCACCTAAATTTTTTCCCTACAAAGTGGATAGATTCCGGCAAGGATAGAAATTTCGTGCCGAGCCGGTCGAAGCGGGCAAAACATACCGTTCCGCCCGCCAACCGGCACGAACCCGGCACCAGTCTTGAAGTCGTGACGCCTACGAAAGCGCAAGAAGGGCATCGCGAAGCCCACGAACGCGCAAAAAGGGTGTCGCGACGCCCGCAGACGAGTCAGAAGGGCGGACGCATCAAAAGGGTGTGGCAACGCCCACGCCAGAGGGATCGCGACACCCTGCGACAGCGACGCAAGGGTCGCAGGCCCCCCCACCCCCGGCCGCCGCACAGGAGGGTCCACGCAACCCCAGCCACAGGACTCCCCGTCTACACCTGGAATCGCGATTGCGGTCGCAATTTTAAAAAAAAATGTATTTTTAATTATAACAATAACAATTCCAAAGGATATAAGGATAATTTAAAGAGGCTTAATTAATTCAACATCTCAAAATATAAAACATATTTAATAATCAAATATAATATACATTTATATTTATACTTAAAAAATACCGAAACTCTATCGGCACGGCACGATAAAATACCGTATCGTTCCAATCTGGGACCGAAACCTCAGCACACATCGAGATTTTAAACCTTGGATTCCAGATACAATATGCATAGATATTTGCAGTTAATCTTTACGCAATAGATTCAACAATTTCCCCTGTAAAATTAGTCCAACAGAGGAGGTCTAAACAATATGAAAAACCATTCCAACAGCTATTGTACAAGTGTTCTCTTTGTGATCAAAATTAGGGCATATATGCACGTTATAGCACCATTGAGAAAAAAATGCATATAAGCATATAGACATACTATAAGCTTCGAGCAATGCAGTACAGCAAGAAGCTGGAACTGGAGATGACGGTAGCTCCCGAAGAACATACTGCAGAGTTCTATGAATATTAGTAATCGATCAAAGTAAACTCTAAAATTAGAGGTTTGTCATCTAGTCACTGAAAGAGATGTAAAAGAACCTTAACACAATCACCAATAATATGGGCATCCTCATCAGCTGCAAACTCAATCTTTCCTGGGAAAAGTGTCAATGAACATCTTAATGACAATATATATAATTTTGAAAAATCAAAATCAAAAAATAATATGGCTGGTTATGATTAAGTCTAGGTCAGCAAAAACACTGCCTATGTACCTAAGCAACTTCTATATGTTCCCACTAAAAATTACTAATTCAATAGAAAAAGGACACAAACCTTGCTCATATTCTTGGATTCTTCGATGAACTTCTTCGACATCGGCAGCTTGCCTCAAAATTCCTTCCACCTTTGTTCCTGAAAATTTTATTCCTTAAGCTGACTACTAGAGAGCAACCTTCAATCCAAAGGCAGATCTCTTCTGATAAGGTAGAATTATTCATGCTTCAGTTTGGAAAGCAAGGGCATTATGCATAAAGTTCAAAAAGGGAAACATTCTGAAACATAGAGGAGGGGGGAGGAATCATGGACGTGTTAGCATAGCTAATGGGAGCACACCGGCAATGGTTGGTAGCTTTGTTGTTATGCCATTCGGCAAGGAGGAAGCGAGGAAGCTATGGATGGATCATGCTAATGACTTTGGGCAGAAGACAAGGTTCCTTTCCCTTCCATCACCATCCTCTCTTCTCTTCTTTGTCTCATTCTCCACCACTCCAAGCAAACAAAGTCTTAGATGATTCATAAAAGAAATCAAGGGGCAGCAGTAGGGGTAAAATGATTTCATATAAGATGCCAAACTTTTGGTTCTTTTACAGTTTGAGCATTCCATGTATAGGGATGACTTGCAGAGGAGGAATGTGAGCAAAATGAAATATAAATCCATAAGTCTAATTATCTAAGTGGACATGCAAACCAAAACTCCATCATGATGTCACTACTTTGTACTTGCTATGTACCTATATACCAGCTCCAAAGCTTCTTAGGATGAGTATAGGTGATGAGCATGCTCGCCCACACCATCAATAATTATCAAGCATATTAAAATCTATCAAACACAGAAAATACTAAAAGTCCACAAAAAAATTAGCAGTATTAGGATATTCAAAGACTAAAATGGCATATTTGTTTTGTGAGTTGTGACTCACCAAACTTCTCAAGAAAGCATAAAGCCTTTTCTAGAAAGGATGGCCCTCCATCAATATCTTCAAGGGCGAGCAAAATTGGTCTACCAACAACCAAGGATTTGATAGGTCGATTGTCCCTCCCTGCACAGGATTCAAAAAATTAACAATCAAATTAGAC
>JBBPFP010091904.1:0-18080 GCA_037974795.1 Kaempferia galanga | reverse complement strand
TGTTTTAGTTTTATTTTACTTTAGCTTTCTATCTTGTTGTGTATTTTTCTGCTGCGTACTAACAAGTGTAGGAAGCGACGATTTGGGTGAGCGACTATTCACCCCCTCTAGTCGGCGCAAAGGTCCCAACAGCAATTAGTTATCATATAACTACCACAATAGACACTTAGCTGCCATAACGTGTGGCAGCTATATGGACACTTAGCAGTCATACCGTTGTTATAGCTACTTGGAAACTTAGCAGCAAAATGGCCTATCAAAAGCCTTCCCAAGCCACTTCGCTACTAAACCTTCCCAAGCCACTTCGCTACTTAAATTAGGTTATATATGTACACGAGTTTTTTTTTACCTTGCACACTCTGTTCGTGCGAGATACTTGGGCAACTAAGTGCAGTCTAGACACTCTGAGTGCAATTCGGGAACCTGGACTACACTCAGTCACCCAAGAAGTGTCACGCACGAATAGGGTGTACAGGATAATAAATAATTTTAAGAAATTATTTTTAAAGAAATATAATTTAATAAGTCTAAATTTAAAAAATTCTAATAAATCTAAAGGAATATTTTCAAATTTATAACATTTAACAATTTTAAAAATTATGAATTTTCAAAAATTGTTTTTTAAAAAAATGTATAATATAATATAACGAGATTCTGAAATTGACAAATAAATTTCACAGGCAAACAATTTACATTAATCGAGCTAGAAGTTACTTGGTCGTGCCATGTGGTATCAATTAATTCCAATTCGACAAGTTTCAATTCTACGCGCTTGATCGATCGATCGATCGATGTCAATACGACGACGGCACGACGCAGTAGTCGTCGTCCGCCATGAGCGCCGCCACCGCCTCCGCCGCCGTGGAGTAGATTCGGTCGGCCTCCGTCTCCGCCTCCACCTCCTCACGCTTCACAAATCGCCCCTTCACCCTCGGTCGCGCCTCCGCGTACGCCTTCCGCGACGCGTACCTTATCGTCTTCTCAAACCGCCGGCTCTTCCTCTTCTCCCGGTACCTCATCAGCCTCGCCTCCCGCTCCGCACGCGATGTTGCCGGATAGGCGCACGGAAGACCTGCCGCCTCTGGTAACTGCGACACATCCGGCACCACCGCCGCCTCCGATGACTCCTGCAAAAAAGTGTAAGTTTGTGGAGTGTTAGGGGCAATGTAAAATAAGTCGAAAAGTTTAAGGGGCCAAAACGGAATTTTCTTACGCTGTGGCAAAATGAAACGTCGGGTTCGGGTTTGGATCCCGTCACGTTGAGATCGAAGTAGCCGCAGGCGGGCGCGAGGATGCAGGACGGATCCGCTCCGTTAACGGCCTTGGGCTCGTCCTCCGATGTGCTGTACTCCAGGTCGAGGTAGGCGTCGGCGTCGGAGAAGAAGAACTGCGTCGGTACTTCTTCCTGGTGGACGAGGGAGTAGACGTCGGCGTCGTCGTGGAGGGAGGAGGCGCGTGCGGAGGCGGCGGGGCCGAGGAAGGGGGAGAGGGGAAGGCGCTGGTGGCGACGGGCGAGGGGGTTGGCTGTGTGGATGTCGGCATCGCAGGAAGCGCAGAGAGTGGCTGCGTCTGCCTTGCAGAAGACGGCGACGGGAGCGGCCTCGCAGACCTCGCAGAGCCAAGCGCGCGCGTGGCGGGAGGCAAGCCCGTTGGCCCCGTGCACGGTGGCGTCGCAGGCTTCACAGAGGAAGGCGGAGTCGGCGCGGCAGTGGAGGAGAGCGGGATTGAGGCCGCAAGCGTCGCAGACCGCTCGCGGGCCGCCGCCTTCCTTTTTCACTTTGCCGCCGTTCGCCATGGCACTCGCTCGCTCGGTCTGTAAGACTTCCACTGGCTCTCTCTCAGGCCGGCCGCTCATTTTTAGATTTTATTTTGGGATTTTAGATTTCTCCCTATTTCCTATTGGTCTGAGCTCTATCTTCTTTCGCCGTGGTGGGGAGAGCACCCAATGAGAATTGACACCGTGGCAGATTCTTAGCCGTTATATATTCCTTTTTAAGTTTTTTAGTTTTCTGAAAAACATACATCGAAATAATAATAATAATAATAATAATAATAATAATAATAATAATGAAATCACAATCTCAAATGCCTCAATAAAATACGTTGACGGCTGGGACACGAGTTGTCACAAGAAATTAGATCGGCTGGTGGGTCCGTGCCTGTGGCACCCGCGTCCTTTCAAGGAACCCTTTAGATTCCAAAAATCCAATTAAAGATACACAGAATCCAAAGGTGCATAATTAAACCTACGATCTGCTAACTTTTGGTCTAAATGTACCATCTTCTGGTTTAAATCCTTGAAATCTGATTTAATTATGCGTGTCCCATTCTGATGAAGATTTGATAGAAATTGCTGACATTAATGACAAAGGGGTTCAGAACTCAGAAGTAGTAGTATCATTGAGCTCCAACAATCATTTTTATCCCCTGCTTTCTCAAAGGCAGAAATATGTTAATGATTGTACAATAAAATGGAAAAGAAACAAAATTTACTAGACAACAATCTCTAGAGTCCAGATCATAATCTCATGTACTCTTGAAGCAATAAAGAGTCAGCTGAGCAGCTAAACATTGCTTCTTCCTTCTCCTCAAAACCACCCTTCCCTTCACTCGACCGCCAACTCATACTCTCCTTCTCTAGTAATTCCTTGAAGCAGTCCAACTCCAGCAGCTGATCATTCTCTTCCTGCAACGAAAACCCTATCATCGAACCACTTGTATCTTCATGCAAATTCTGAAAAGCTACTTCCTGCCCCATCTGTATCGAAACTGGCTCAGGTGATTGGAACACGGTATCATTGGGATTCACATGTTGTTGCACAAGCTTTGGAGAGGTGATAAAATTGGTAAGTTGGCTCTGTTGGACATGGCAGATAGGCCAAAATGCACTGTACATTTGGAGTTGTATCCTCTCCACAGCTGATGCGCTGATCAGGGTTTCCGAGTTTATGAATGCTCCCTGCAAATTGGAGTATTCTAAGTTGATTGGAGAATACTGAGGAGATATTTTTGATCTGTTATTAATTTTCCTGTAGTCGCCAAGAAGTTTCTTCTTCAGCTTTGTGTTCCAGTAGTTCTTGATGTCATTATCTGTTCTCCCTGGCAGCTGTGCTGCCATGATTGACCACCTAATATATTGCATATCGAAGTGGTGTGTGATCAATATTTGACCTAATTAAACTATGATCAGAATCAAATACTACTGCCCTGTAGATCAGTTACTTTAATTACCTGCTTCCGATACTTATGTAAAGGCTGAGTATGATTTGGTCTTCCTCTTCGGAGAAGTCGCCGTGCTTGATATTAGGCCTCAGATAATTGAGCCATCTCAATCTGCAGCTCTTTCCACATCTCTTCAGACCTGTAATGGTCAATTAATAGAACTCATATCAGTTCTCTGGCTGGGAGCTAGGTATTAACTAGATTGTTCGAATAAAAGGCTAAAGCTTAAGCAATGATGAAACCAATGAATCAATTAACCGACGGAGTACATATGCATGCATGCATATCTACCTATCTTATGAGGGAGGGCAATCCAATTGCCTCCGGTTCCATTCTTTTCGATATAAGCCTTGAGCTTCGCATCCTCCTCGGCTGACCACGGCCCCTTCTTCACATTCGCCTTGTCGCAACACGGAGCCCTCCCCATGTCTCTTTCTCTTGCTCTCTTCCTAACTGCCACAAAACATGCAAACAGTGATGAAAATGATTAAGCATACAGTTGAGTCTAAACTTGGGTGGGCAACGAACAAGGTCAGGAAGGGCTTAATTTATAGCAATAGGAAGACACCTTGAGGGGGGAGAAGATCAATGATGGTCAGTGTGTGACGTGATGCTTACGAGAGAGGACAGAACTTGATGATCCACAACTTTGTAGCAATTTCAACGTGAAATATTTTTGTTTAATCGATCTCAAATCTTGCATAATATTGTTGACCAAGTCCATGGCTTGCCATTAGTGCTCGGACCTCTCTTCGAAAGTCGCAAGAAACGAGCTATTACTAATAATCATAACCGGCAAAGAGAAGACTAACGGAGATTATAATGATATATGAATATGACTGCTTTAGTTTGTACAGAGCATACATACAACACCGGTGTTTTCCATTAATTGGCTACACAAAAGCTTCAACGCCATTAACAGTGTGTACAGAGGAAGATGAACCCAACCAATATGTCTATGCTCTTTCCACCATGGAACTTTACGAGTATTCAATTGTATATACATACCATTAACATATGGAGGTCAAAAAGGAGCCGAGTGCATTCACAGGTATTAATAAAGACCTTTAGCCATGTAGTTGCTGAGACAGAGAATATATGATTTAGTAATTGAGAATATACCAATCATTCCACCAAAGTCCATCACTTTTTGATTCAAACAATTAACTCTCTGTATGGATAGAGATCTGCTTCACATCTTGTCGAGCAGAAGAGCACTAGAGAAGAAAATAACATATGGAAAGGTGTAATTTTAGAACCATTAAAGCAAGCAAACTAAAGCTTGCATTGACCTGTGTAGGGGACAATTTTCCAAAAGATGGAGTGAACAAGCGTAAAGGCAATTATCATGGGCATAACAAGAGAATTAAGTAAATAAAGTTGGAGACTTTGTATATTGCAAGTGAGAAAAATAGGAGAGGGGAGTGTACATTTCTCCTTGTCCTCGGCTAACTTTTGGAATCTATGGGGGATGTCTCAACACACCAACAGGGACTCAAATGTTTGAAAAAGACAGTGGGTATAAGCTCAAGGGATGACAATGCGAGAGAAAGATTGATGGATGTACTAAAATCTGTAGTAGCTAAGCTTCAAGGAAACTTCCATGGATAGTTGTTGGTAGAATTACAAGAAAAAGGTTAATTACTGAAGTGCTAATTATGACTTCTGTGTTAATTAGCTTGTCAATTGGGGTTCATTTGAAAATAAATAAATAAATTAACACTCTGCAAATACAATCTTAGCATCAAGCTTGAATTCAAATTGTTAAATTTCTAGATGGTGCCCTATTCTACAAGATGTTTCAACTTTTCACACCATGAACATGCAGTCCTTTCAAAGATGGCGATGAGTGTCTGATCAAAAATAGGTCAGAATTTACAAAAATCTTATGCTTCATAATAGCTCACTTTCATCATATCAACATCCTAATAGTAAAAATTGTACTACTACTACTACTACTACTAATATTAATAATAAAAGTAATTAATACAAGTCTTTGTCTGACGCTTGCATCAATAATGCCATTAATTGGACCTGAAAACAAAAGCCAACTTGCAGTGTCTATGATTAGCACTTCATATTCCAGCCTTTTCACATGTCTACTAATCAATTAATTGCCTACGATGTCAACATATTGCCTCATACAGTGACAAATTTTATTTCAAAAAAAAACACTTGAAAAAGACGTGCACCAATTCATATATTTACAAAGCTTATTAGAAATATATTTTCGACATTTATTTATTTTTTCAAAAAAGAAAGCAGTATTATTATAAACCAGTTTAAGATGTTACATAACAATTCCTCAGTCGTAGCCTTGTCAAACGATCAAAGAATTAAGGTACGTCGCAGATTAATTAATCCTTTTTGACATTAATTGTTGACTTTTTGAAAGGTCACCTGGATTTCTTCCATGTTTTTATATATAGGAACAGGTAAGATCCTACAGGAAGTCAACTACATGACTCCAGAGTAGCTAACATGAAAATTATTTAACAAACCAGATTAGTTGATTTTCATCATTGGCAAAAGTCAAAGGTGGGATTATTTTTAAGGCATAGAAAACTTCCACGCATAGACTAAAATTTGCAATGTGAAGTCAATCCCATTGTTAGGTGTAGAATTCTTGTTTAGCTCCATCCATGCATTTCTGTGCATTTATACGTACGCATAAATAATTATATTACTTTGAACTACCACTTATCTTCTTTCAACTACTACATATACTGAACTACAATATAAGAATCAGTTTTACCATTCCCTCTGGATGAACTGAGACAATGTAATAATATACTATCCATAGATATTAAACACCAAGATAAGTATATGTTTCCTGAAGAGATCAAATTAGCATTTCCACCATTTTTATCTAGTACTATATTTTTCTAAACAGTAATTCTCACTAACTAACATTGATTCTTGAAGTTGTTGCCTCACATGCAATCCAAGCTTCCCTTCTACTATTGTTATCTTAATTTGTTCAAAGAAAGATGCACATCTCAAAAACTAATAGAGCACCAATCGGAGTGAAAAAAGGATGCAGATTTAAGTTTCCAGTTGTGAACAAGGAAATTTTGCTAAGATTAATCTGCCTTTGTTTGGGAGTGATAATTCTGTACACTACGATTGAAGGTATAGTTGCACTACAAGGGATCCTGTATGGTAGCCATACCAATGTGCATGAATGGAATGGCCCATCCACTAAGGTGCTGTGTTTTGTGAAACACACTAATGCAGTGCATATAGTTGATTGTCTCAAAAATAAGTGACTAAGAATGCAAAACAAAACGAAAAAAGAAGAAGAAAAGGAAACTGTATCTAGAGTTGAGCATTATTTCAAATTAATTGCTGCAGCCATTTTCCTCAACTTCTTAGATATCTCAGAAAATGATGGCCTTGACGCTGGATCAGAAGACCAACAACTTTCCATTAAGGCCTTCCATTCAGGATCACACCAGGTTGGAATTTTAGGTCGAATGTTGTTGTTTACAATGTCCCCTGCGAAAAAAAATTGTGTATCAGCGTTGGCTCTCGTATGTATGTAAGTTCACTGCAATGAAACGTGGCAAATACACAGATAAAAGTATGTTTCAACTAATACAAGATCACGTTAGCTTGTTCTCCACTGATGTAGATGTTATGGTAAAGAGGTAGAGTTCTCCTAAATCATTTCAGTTCAAGGAGATATTTGACTTTCCATCATAAATTCTACTTTGTAATATCACACAATCTTTAAGAATATTAGATTTAAGACAACTGAAAATAAATACCTGTTGTTTGGCAGTCCCATGATTCTCGAGTAGGAGGGTTGTATCATGATAGTTGAGTGGTCTATGCAAAAGTAACAACACGAATGGTGGCAAGGATCGGAAGGTTTTACATAGTTTAATTGGTTACTGAAACATCAATTACTCTCTAAAAAAAACAAGAAGAAGAATAATAATCCCAAAATATATGTTGCAAATCTACCTTTGCTTTAACTAGCAGTACATAGGTAGATTACAACACCAATTTCCCCAACAAACAATTCACTGTATCTTGCCATGATTCGTGACAAAATAATAAAACTAATATTATGATGCCTTTTAATACGGGCAATTAAAAAGCTACATGCCCTACCTATGATTGAAGCACAACGCATATCTGCATAAGGTTCTTCCCCAGTAAGCAGCTCCCACATCACAATTCCATACGAATAGACATCAATCTATGCATAAATAGATCCAATAGAAACAAATTAACAAAAGAAAAGATGGAATCTCTGAAACTTTATAACTGGACTTGGATGACAAAAGATTGTGCTAAGAAAATACCTTTTCAGACACCATATTACTTTTTCCACTTAAAAGTTCTGGGGCCATCCATGGTAGAGTTCCACGAAGGCCACCCGACACCAATGTATGTTGTTTCACTTTCGATAAACCAAGGTCACCAATCTGATTTCAGAGTACAAACGACAAAGTTATAGCTGAAGCAGAATGTGTTGGGTTTTACTTATGAGAGTGATTTGAATAACTAAAAACTAAGCTATAGGCAGCATTTGTTCCCCCAAAAAATTATCCAAGGTAAAATCCATGTGCTCTACTTTGAGGCAACCTGGGTTTCACTTATTAGGTGATTGCATCATGCAAGCCACGCCCTTAGGGTTCATCCCTAAATTAAATTTCAAATAATATCATCAAATTTGAGAAATGAAAAGAATACATACCTTACAAACAGGACGATGTGGATCTCGCATATTGACTAATAAATTTTCACACTTGAGATCAAAATGAACTATGTTCTTTCCATGCAAATACTCCATTCCAAATGCAACGTCCATGGCTATTATTAGTCGTTTGCGGCGGTCAATGGTTCTGTTTACAGAACACAATAAATAAAGCTTGTCATGACATTTTAAAATCACTTAAGCAAATAGCATAGAGTTTAACTATACCATAAATATCAGTCATACCTGTCTTTCTTTTGCAGAAATTGTTTAAGAGATCCATTCACCATGAATTCTGTCACTGTTGCTAAGCATCCATCTGGCCCATCTCGAACTACGCCATAAAATGAAACAATGTTGGGATGGTGTAAGTGGCTCATTATTAGAGCTTCTTTCCAGAAATCTGCAATCTGCAAATACAAGATATTAATATAAATCATTTTTTTAATAAAAAAAAATGAAGAACAAATTAAGCACCATAGTATTATCACTACCAAACAGAAACAAAAAGGGCTACTGCAAATTTCTGCTAAATCATTAAAAGAATGACTAGTAGAGGGGGCATAGAGAAGTCTGGAAGAAAATCAAAAACAACAAAGTGAATACAACATGGAGGTACTTGGCTTTGGTATCAAGTGCAAGGATGATGTGTCAGGAAAACCAATGAGGTTATCTTCAGCTAGGGGGGATTTGTCAAACTCAAATCCAGTTGAAATTTTTGCCTCAGATGGTTGCAGAAAAGGATGAGAAGGAAAGAAGTAGAATGGATAAAATACAGGATTCCTTAAACCAAAGATCTCAAACGTCAGTCTACTGTATGAAAATCAGATTTATGTACTCACTAATGCCTACTTACAATTTAACATCCGTGAAAACAACTTAATCTACTAACATTCTAAATATTCATTCCTTATTGATTGTTTCATTAGGACTGGCTCATTCCCTTGCATGAACCAATGAATATCCAATGTGATAAAGTTGATTCTGTGGTTTTGTTGACTGAGAGAGGGAAAGAAGTGACGATGGTATGTGACACTTGCTCAGGGACAAGGCCTTGAAAGGCTATAGAAGATTTAGATCCCCTTTGCAACTGAGTCTCATGAGAGAGAAAGCATATTCCTTATGATGTTGTTCTTGATGCACCACTTCTTAGCCTGCTACGCCTGCAACAAATTTCTTTCCTCCCAACAAAATCACACTGCATGATGTATCTATGACGAGTTTATTAACAAAAGAAAGACATTAATCATGGCAGTATTCCAAGGGAAAAGAATCTTCATACATAGATTTTTTTAACCTTTAGTTCAAGAATCAACACTCCATACAAAGAGGCATCAATAACAAATGGTGTATCCTAACCATATAATGGAGTGTCTCAATTGTACAAAGAGAACTAAAATTCAAATTGCCATTGCTACTAACTATACAGAATTTCAGCCTCAAACTTAGGCAAGGATAGTCACTTGAAGTGAGTCAGTCCAGACGAATAAAACCAAGATATTCCATGCACTCATAGGCAATTGCCAATATGTTAAAACAAGGCTTACACTGATTTTTTCCATGCACGATAAACTTCACAAAGCTATTTCTCAAGGCCAGTGTTCAAGAACTAAACTAGATCAGTCAGTCCAACTGGTTAAGTTGGATTGCTTGCCAATCTGGTTCGATTAAAATGGTAGAACACTAGCAACTTCAACTGATCATAATTTTGACCAAATTAACAAGAAAATCCACATGCCATCGAGGATGATCAATTCAACCCACTGGTCCTATTTTCAGGTATTGCTCAAGGATAGATTTCATAATTCCACTAAACAGGAATTGGACTTGTATATCATTTCCGTATCAACCCAGAATTACTATCAAGCCATGCAGAAGAAGGTTGACCCATGTCAGACCATGCCTATCTAATTTTTGGAACTAGCCCCATCACTTTGATCACCTCCCACTTGTCTACTTCCAAAATCAAGATTCAAGACTAGAGTAATTTCATCACTGAAGTAACACACATGTTATTTCATTGAATAACTGAGACTCACATGCAATTTAAGTCTATATAGGCAGAGCATGTAGATTCTGTCTGTGCCAGTCCTCAACCATGTCCCAATTTCAGTCTTTAGGCAGAAAATTAAGTCTTTCTCGTGTTGACTGAATTGGAATGGGATTCAAAATCATGCACTGAAACAGAATGGGATTATAAAACATGTTTATATGTTCCTAAGGGATGATATTTTTTTCAAACTTCTGAATGCACTAGGCAGTGGTTTTTGGTGCATAATGGCTTCACAGTGCTATTTCTTTAGGCAGGACAGAATTCACAATTAGTGTTATCTGTTAACAGTCACCCATTAAACAAGTAATTGGTCAACCTTACTTTAGTCTAATAAAATTCTCAGCAATTGTGTGTTGCAACATTCTGACCATCTACAATTTCATATTAGATAAGCTCTGGGAAAGCCATCAGAAGGCCAAGGAAGCACCATTTCCCTGTTCCTCCTGTACACTACACAAACAGTGAAGATCCATAGAAAACTAGCCAAGGTATCTGAAAAAAAAGTTATATAATATGATCACATATGCAAGATGTTAAGGATAAATAAGTTTTATACTACCAGGCGTTCTCTCTCAGATGGCCTCCCTGCGAAACAGCTAGCTTTTATTCTTTTTATAGCAACATCAGAACCTCTCCATTTTCCATAATAGACAAAGCCAAACGTGCCTGAACCCAGTTGCCTGATTTCTTCCAGGTCATCATTTTTTATAGTCTGAAGAATATCAAGCTCACAATAAAGATGTGATCTGGCAGATTAGAACACAAAAAATGACAACTAGAGACCTGTAGCCCTTTTAATAAAGCTTCAGCTTCAGCAGTTGTGGGCTCAATTTTACAAAGTTTCTCATTTCCATTATTTTCTTCGGCATTCTGCAGAAGAAAAAATGTTATTATCAAACCAACAAGATATGACAAAGCTTGGATGCTGAAGGACAGATAAGAATTCTAACTAAATGGGACCTGTAAGCCTTCAGCTGAATCTCCATCTTCAGCTGTCATTGGCACAATTTCACAAGGTTCCCCATCTTCTCTATTTACTTTTTTGTCAGCCTGAATATCCATATTGGCATTCTGCAAATGAGTTAAAAGTAATAAGACTGTCACAATAAAGCAGTCCACAAAATTCTCAAACACAAACTCACATCAGGTTTGTTTTCAAATAATGATTCTTTCTTTCCCTGAGTAGATGATACAACCAATTCAGAATTTGATTGGACCATAGCCACCACTTCCTCAGCACCTTCCAAAACTGCTTTTTTCACAGAAGCAATCAACTCAGGTAAAAATGTCAAGTTCTCCTCTGGCATATCCCCATCTCCATGAGTAACATCATTCTCAACACCAAGATGTTTGATTATGCTTTCTTGCTTTTCAGAAAGCTGAAGCACTTTCAAAGAAAATTCCAAATTCCGACTACTCTTTGGAGAAAAAGCAATATTTGCTTCAGGTTCATCTGAAATTGCAATATTTTTTTCTTCTGCAGCTTGCATTTGGAGAGCAGGCTTGTGGGCCTCAGTCCCACTAGAAATGACTGGGTCTCTGTTAATTTGAAAAGAAGGCACAAGAGAAGCCGCTTCAAGCGGAACTTTGGTATGTGTACCAGAAAAACCTGCTGTAAGGAGATCTCCATCCTGACAATTAATATTGGAGGGGTTTGTTATCATACCATCCTGATGGGCATAATCTGAGAAAGAAGATTCTTTGAGGGCAACCATTCGATGGGGTAGATTGTTATTCTGATTCGACATAGCATTTCTAATTTCACCCTCAACTGGAGCATTGGGAAATCTTGGGCTTCCTCCCTCCCGCATATATCTTGTAAAACCTCTCTCCACCCCATTTGGGATCATTGAACTCATGAGATCATGTGATGATGATGTTCCAGGGTGAGCAGGAACCTGTCTTTTTATCCATGAAGGTTGAATTGGACACAGATTGTGTGTGCCTTGGAAGGGACCCTCAAATCCATATGCAGATAGCTGATTATGATACCGTGTTGCAGTATCTTCAGCCACTAGTATATTTGCATTTGGAACAGTTCCTAACGTATGTTGAGGTAGCAAATTTTCATTTCCAGTAACTGCTCCATGCCGGATGTATGACTCATTCAGAGTGATACAATTGGAAGGGAATGATTGCTCGTCATTAGTGTTTCCCTGTACAAATGGGATATTCGTCATATTGCCATCGAGATTGTGTTCACTTGTCCTATTAGTTCCATTTTGGTAGATCCACATATCCTCGAGTCTGTGAGTATGAGAAACCTGATTGTTGTGGCTGGCCCACCCATATTCATGATTGTGGGATTCATTTAGTATTGGATGTTGTTCATTGACATACACACCATGGCCTACCTTAATGTCTCGGTTTGCCATGAATGAATCTCTGTTATTATAATATTCAGCACATGAATTCGGAAATCCCATGTATTCATTTGCCATGTTCTGTTGTTCCATGTATGGTGGCCCATGCCTCCAGTGAGTATCCTGAAAACGTGCATCCAGCATACCATGGTTCCTCTGGAAAGCCATGTGGCAATGCTCACAAACACCATTTACCTCAATCATATGATGAGAGTGACCCAAATTAGCTGGAAATCCAGATTTTTCTTGAACAACTGCTCCTGCGGGTATCCACCCAAAACTTTCTGCAGAGGTTGGAGAATGATGATCATACTGATGCATATGGTGCCCCCCTGTCTGACGAATATAATAATCATCTTGAATCCTATCACTGAACTCCCCAACTTCAAGGTGAAATCTGGCAGATGTTGGTGAAGAAGAGAATTCCTGTGGGTCATTACCAACAAGTCGTCTTGGAGAGTATAATGCAGGGCTCCGAGGAGTATCCATTTCCCCATATCTCTGCTCATGGGAAGGGATGTTAAGATGACGCAAGGTAACTTGATCAGGAATTTCCCCATCGATGCTAGGATGCCCAAAGTAATGCTCTGAGATATCAGGAGGTGAAGGAGATTGTGCATCGACGAGGCTGTTGATGGCATCAATGTACCTCTGCTCGCAGTCATCAGCATCATAGTTCATACTGATGGTGGTCGACTCTTGATCAAGATAGTGAGAGAAAAGGAAGATCCTCAGCCACGTTGGGCCATCACCTGCAGACATGAGCTTATCGTACTCCTCCATCATGTTCATTACATCCTCGTCGTTCACAATTGACACCAACGCGTCGAGGTCCTCGTCTGGTTGCTGATACTTGATGATCGATACCCCATCAAAGAGCTCCCGCATTCGAGCCAAAAAGACCTCGTACGAGACGTCACGAGGAACAGTCACGATCCGGGTCTCTCCCCCAACATAGCGGAGCCGACCATCAAGCGGTCGCGGAAGGATGCTTCCCCCAAAGCTGCAAAGGAACTTAGCACGCGGAGAATCATCCACAGTTGCGCTCATTTCCATCTCAGGCTGCAAAAACTAGGAACCGGGAGGCAATGGAAGAGCAAGCGAAGGATTCAGGGCGATGGCCAGGAATCCGCCCTTGTTGTAGTCACTCCTCATGCAATCGTCCTCTAAAATGATCGCTTTCCCACTGAATCGGAATTGAGTGCAAAATATGACAACATATTAACTAAATATTTCCAGAAATAAAAACGTTAATTTGCCCTAGTTCTTTCTCCTAAAAAAGAATTTTACTTGAAAAAAAAAAGACATTGAAGAAACCTAAATTGGGCAAATAGATCCAACATTAGGCAAGGAAAATCCCTTTTTTTCTTCTAATCAGGCGACTGAAACAAAAACAGGGAGAGGGAAAAACCAACATCTTGCCAGGAGAAATGTATACCTAAGAAACGGATCGTTCTCTATCGGAGCTTGAGGCCTCCTGCTTCGATCTCGCCCTTCTCATATCAGACAGGCGACGACGCCGCAAGAAAAGGACACCCCGGGTCGGGGAGAATCGAGGCAAGTTGGGGGAAACTACCAGCGAAATCGAGGCAAATCGGGGAACCAAACCAGGAATAGGTGGACAACCAGGGATTATTCCATCGCGAGGGAACCGCCAGTCGCCACCATGCGGATTGCGGAAGGCAGGCAAAGAGAGAGAGAGATGCGAGGGAGGGAGGGAGGGGGTGCGGCTGCCCTTGATGCCGCAGGGGCACCACGTGGCGAGGCGCCGAGGCTCCTCCTGCTATTTATCGTCGCCTCCTGCGCTGCTGCGACCGAATTGTACGTGTCCTTCGATAAATAAAATCGCCCGACGTCGCGGGGGAGGCCACAGCGGGCCCCGCCGCGCCGATGACGATGACGTAACTATTTGTTGCTAGCGCACATACCATTTTAAAAATATTAATATTAATAATTATTTTTCCTAAGCAACCCCACGCATCATAACATCGATTGCGTTCCTCCGTGCGCTTGCATACGCGTCTAGATAAGGTCACAAGGACGGCTACGGTGGTTAGTGGCTCGAGATACGACGCACGTAGCGACGAGAACACGTGGTCATAAAGAGGCCGCGAGAAGAGAACGGAGCCGGTGTGGACTGAGTCGTGCGCTAATTCGCATTAATCGAAGACGCGTATGGAACAACACTGTAGTAACGTAATATTAATGTAAAAACGATCGGAATATTTTTAGTATTTTAATATATTATTAGTGTTAAAATTTTCTTTCAAAAAATTGAACACATTTAAAAAAAATTCTCACCGGTGCGTGTTTTATTTTTAAAAAATTAAAATTAAAAACTAACCAATAAAATTATTTTATATAATAAATATATTTAAAAATAATAATAATATTATTATTATTATTATTTATTTATTTTAGATAATGAAATTATATTTATTTAATATAAAATAAAAATAAAAATGAATGGATGGATGATCAAGTAACATATAATTGGGCTACTTGATTGGTTCGATTTTAATTGGGCTAAAAAGGGCTGATATTATAGCCGGAAACTTCCTCGCCAAGTAACATAACACAACTGTACACAACTGTACACAACTTGACTTGACTTAAAGCGAAATTTGATCATCCCACATGGTGCCGTGCCAATTGGTTAGAGATCGACTGGGAAAAAAAAACCTCCTCCACCGTTTTTAATCTCTCCCACATCGTGATTTATCTCCCTTCATTTTATACTATACTGTGAAGAAATTTGATCTAATTACATTGTTCGATCAGTGACGATTTAATAGGACAGTTCGCTCATTAATCGCATATAAAAAATTATAGCCGTCTGCAATCTCCGCCATGGCTTCCAAGAAGAGAATTCCGGGGCTGAGTCGGCTGCGGCGGGTGATCGAGAAGGTAAAATTCTTGCTGTCCTTCGACGCCACCCGGTGGATGATCTCCTCCTTCAAGAGATCATCATCGCTGACGAGCGAGCTCAGATTCAAGACCCCGCCGAGCTTGCTCGACTGCTCCGACGACTACTACGACGCGAGGTCGTCGTCGTCGTTCGTGCTCTCGCGCACGTCGTCGACCCTGCTGAGCTCCCCGGAGCTGGAGACGGCGATGGCGAGCGACGCGTCACCATCGTGGTCCCCCGGCGGCGGCTCGGGCGAGGACATTAATTTGAGGGCGGACCGGTTCATCGAGCGGTTCCACCGGCAGCTGCTGATGGAGAGGCAGGTCTCGCTGGAGCTGAGGTATCGATCTGAGAGAGGATTCGGGGAAGAGCCTGGAGAGGTCCAACGACGATTGAATTAATTTATCGAAGTAAATGTTGTTTGTGGATTTGTAGTTCTTGTTTCCCAATTCCAGTTTTGGTTTGCAGAAAGATGAGATTGTACTTGTATTTTATTTTATTTTTGTGAAAAAAGTTCCCGTACGTCAATAATGACCGATTCATTATTTGACATGTTATGGGCAGTCTGTACCGCCGGGCTTTGTTAGCCCAAATATGCATTCGATAAAATAATGGACTAGTCGGCCCACGGGCCGGAGTAGATCTTGGCTTGGTTTTCCATTTGCACTTTTATGCTTTAAGTATCCATGAATGCTACCTGTTAAATGGAGAAGGGGAGCTAACTCTATTAATGCAAAAGAAGATCTAAAATGTTATTACTTTTATATATGCATGTAATAAAAAGGGTCTTTCTTTTTCTCTTTTGGGAAAAAAAAAAGAGAGAGAGAGAGAGAGAGGGTGACATCTCATGTAGTGGTGGGCATCCCTATCTCAAGGTATAAAATCAGAAGAGAATCCATCGCCTTTCATGAGGTGCCCACATTGGTCCATCATTGAGACTCGATTCATGCCAAAAACTACAAAGATTGATGATTCAGCATGTGCCATGATGCGCCAAGCTTCCCCACTCGGCTGCCCAACAAGCATTGGATACCTCCCTCCCTCTCTCTCTCTCTCTCTGTCTCTCTCTCTGTTATCTCCCTTTGCCACCATGATGAGCGTGCATGAGGGCAAATGGCCAAGGATTGGATGTAGATTTGTGGCCAACAGGAGCAGGAGGAGCAAGCACTCCATTCCTCAACTGCTCTAGTTGTCTTCTTCCTTCCAGGCTTTTACTTCACGGTTGCCCCCACTCATCTGCCTGCCCTTTCAGCTCCACAGCTGGACTTTTCAAACTTTGTTCAAAATCTTTAGTGTCATGCTCTCTCTACAGTTCGATGCACCAGCCCATGGACAGAACACGACTGTTCCCCGATATTCTTTTGATCTCCAAACTGTATATTCAGACGAACAATGAATCTGAACATTTGCTCAGTACGAAAGTGTCTGCGACGTTTAATTGGTGCGGTGTGATCGAGTTGTATATTCAGCAGAAGGAGCAGTGAACTATTCCTAAGGATTATAATGATGTGGCAGATAAAAGTACTGGGCACCCCCTTCCAAAGTTAGCATTGATTTGTTTAGGTGTGAAGTGAGGGAGGGAGAAGATGAGCCCCATCATCTGTAGGCCACAAGAGGACAGCAGAATCTGTCCTGTCTCTGATGTGCAGTGCAATGGGACAATTTCCTTTGCCCTAGCTCCTCGCTTTAACAGCAGGCAATTTTCTTTCCGGTCATCAAATAATCAACACATCCATCATCCACATCATCGTCCCATCTCATGGACAAGATTGGGACGCTTGTTGCCCTCTCAAGGATGTTGCGTTTTATGATATTTTTGAAGCTTTAATCTCTTCAATAACACAACTGAGTACATGCTTGAAATTAATACTTTATATATATATCAAGCAACTGAATATTGAGCTTTCTGACCAAGAGATGACAGATACACTTTTCAAGATGATACACAGACTTAAATTAATCTCTTCAATAACACACACAATTATATAAGCAACTGAATATTGAGCTTTCTGACCGAGATATATATATATATATAATCCATTGCAAAATGATCATATGGCTGTGTCACTTTCATTTACTTGTTTGCCCAAACAAACGCTAGTTGGCTACTAGGAAATGCTTTCTCTTTTCCCTGACAATGGATATCTTTACATGTCAAGGTATCAAAAGCCTGACACCAAAGTCTGCATACATCCTTGTCATGAACTCTGATGAGCGATCTCCCTGAACCATTAGCCATTGCTAGCTTTTAAAATCAAACTAGCCAGGGCATGATCGTTCTAGTCGAGATTTAAAACGCTAGGTGAACGCAAGCTGATGGTGGAAATTGGAAAAGAATGCGCGAGGGTTCCAATTAATTAATAAAAGCACTAGGGCAGCTCATGGTTTGAGAGGGCGAGACACCTTTCCACTCTTGGCCTTCACTTTGTAACCCAAAAGGAATTGGTACGGACCGATTGAATGATTCTTTTGTTATGATAGAATAAAGCGATCGATCGATAGTGCGTTAACACTTTGTTTTGGGATGAAATGTAGTTTTATTGACAAAAAAAATTATGGGCATTGCTGGATAGACTTTATAGTATAATTAAATAAATAGACTTAAACTATAAAAATGTAATAATTAATAAAAGTACGAGACGCGATAGAATTTATTTGGCTTCGCAATCAGAGGATTGTTACTCTAAGGAAAATTAGCTCAATATCAACGATACTCCTAGAACGAAACATCGGAGGTAGAGAAACCTCGTACATGGAAAGGAAAGCTCGAAAATGAAGAAGCTTCCGAATAGAAAAGAATTACAGTGTTTGTTGTATAAAATAAGT
>JBBPFP010090813.1:0-18085 GCA_037974795.1 Kaempferia galanga | reverse complement strand
TAATAATAATAATAATAATAATAATAATAATAATAATAATAATAATAATAATAATAATAATAATAATAATAATTCCATGATTTCAAAATTGTTGCATCAAAGCGCCGTTTCATGATCAACTTTACTTAATGAGATAAAATTTATTCATTTCTTCATTAGCAAACCAAACACCATCTATGACAATGGTAATGATTCCCTAATACTAACCAAACAGCACACTTCTATCAATCATGTCCATTCTCATTACCCACTCTAATCAATTTCTTTCTATTCCTATTTCATGGTTCTAACTTCGAGTTGAAAACATTTGAGAATTGTTTTATTACTTGCGTGATCTATCCTTCACCTGCATTCGAGTTTTACAAAAAATTGCCTTGCAGACAAGGCTTGCCGACAGAGTTTAACAACTTTTCTTAAAAAAAAAAAAATTCTATTTTGATAAGTTAGAATATATATGTCCATTACATTATTATCACATTACTCTTTTGCTAATAGAAATCTTTTGTTGAATAGGAGCTCACAACAATAAACAAGAAAAAAAAAAGAGATAATATCACAATTCATAGATGGATATTTTAACAATAAATCACATAATAATAATAATGATAACAAAACTGTGGACTTCTCTCTAGTTCTCAGTAAGTAAAAAAAATACGAATGGTTTTACATCAATTAAAGAGAAAATGGTGAATGATGTCGTTATAATGCGCTAGGATATTGCAGGGTTTTTAGGTTTCTGTGTTCTTTCGAAAGCTTTCCTTCATCAGAGCAAACTTCTTTTTGCATTGTGCCATTGTTTTGCCAGGAACAGCAGCAGCAGAAAATGTTGAATGATGTCGTTATAATGCGATAGGATATTGCAGGGTTTTTAGGTTTCTGTGTTCTTCTTTCGAAAGCTTTCCTTCATCAGAGCAAACTTCTTTTTGCACTGTGCCATTGTTTTGCCAGGAACAGCAGCAGCAACACGTTCCCAGCGTTGGTTTGCATCCTTTGGGAATGTTTTGAGAGCCTGGATAAGAGCTCTTTCTTGAGCTTGTGACCATGTATCGTGCTCTCCCGCAGAAGGAACAGCCTCTCCGGGATTCTCGTTTCCATTATCACATGTAGATTGTTTTATTGGCGTGCTAGTGGGAGAACCATCAATCTTCTTCACGGCTGGAGATACCTCTCCTGTGGCTTCCACTCTGGTAGAGAGAGGTGATGATATGGTTTGCACAGGTTTTCTCTTCTCAAGGAAGGAGTCGAAAGCTTTTCCAGAATCAGGCTTCTGGAGGAGGACCGTTTTTGTCGCCTTGAGAATCTCTTCGACTGATCTTCCAGTACCAATGTACTCCGAAATGACCTCCCATCTACGAGAGGTTCCCTTGGGATACTTCTGCATGGCTTTCTTAAGCATTTCAATCTCTTCTTTTCCCCATTGTTTTCCTTTCTTTTCCAAATCATTCACTGTACCATCCACTTTCACTTGTGCAGAAGTGGTTCCGTTTGCTTTTGAATCCTGAGCTTCAAGACCGATTGATTGACACGGGGTCTCGTGCGGGAGATCCTTGGCACCGGACGCATCTCTTAGCAATTTAGCTTTTTCCATTTTCTCTTTACCATCCATGTTGTCACACAAACACCTGAGCTGCTCCACCTCAAATGACATGCATATACTTTCCACAGTATCGTCTGAAATATCAAGCAAGTTGTCTGAGATCAATTGTGCAGAGAGTTTCCGAAGACGACTCCTTTCTTTGCGCAATAGCTTCTTCTCCTTCTCCTTCATTCTTTTCTGGATCAAAGCGGCTTCTGCTATCTTTCGATCCTCTTCCTCCTTTCGTTGTCTTTCCTCTTCAGCAGCTCTTTGTGCTTCTTCCTCTTGCAACTTCTTAGCCATGGACTTTGCCTCCTTGATTCTCTTCTTCTCTGCCTTTTCCTCCTCCTTCCTCCTCAGAATTCGAGGGTCTCGCTTGTAAGCATTGTCGATGAGGGTCCTAATCCGTACATATTCCTCCTTCCTAGCCTTCTCTCGTAACTTCGAATTCTGTCGCTCCATCCATCTCTTATGATCACGAGATTCAGCTTGCTCAAGATCGAATTCATCAGCATGTGGGAATTCCCTCCAACTTTTGAAACTATACCAGAAATTGTAGAAACTGTCAACGTCTTTAATAGGAGACTTGTCGTCTCCAAGAGAAGGAACAGGCTGATTGATGGACCATCGCCCGTTTCTCATAAACGCCAGACCAAAAACCTTAAAGAAGTCCTGCGGAGCACAGTCGGTTGGAATGTCATCATCAAATTCGTCGGTGGAGTCATATATCCTTCGTTTAACTGGATCTATTAGAGTCTCATATGCCTCCTGAACGTCCTTGAAATGGCTTTCTATCTCATCCTTCTTAGTTTGCCTAGCCTCTTCAGTTTCTTCAGCAAGAATGAGTGCAGTCTGCTTGTCAGGATGATACTTAAGTGCAGTCTCCCGGTAACTTTTACGTATTTGTTCCTCAGTGGCTAGAAATCGCAAATGCCCCAAGCCAAGTAATGCGTAATGGTCTTTTTGTTTGCTTCCATCACTAGATTTCTTTTTTCCCTTGCTGCTATAAGAATCAGAGGTTCGTAAGTAATCTTGGGATTGATCATCAGATACAACACTTTGGGTATCGGTTTCTGCTTCATCTTCATCGCAAAACCCTGATAGTTTTAGAGCAGCAGAGTGAAATGAATGCCCGGCAGGTTCAAAATTGTGAGCCTTTACAGGGAAGCAATTTGAGGAGAAGAATAGGGGCTCCCCTTTCTCAAGCTCTGATGAATATGTAAGCAGCAAAACACTTTCACGCCTGTTCATACTGACTTCGGATTACCACAAGATCTCTCCAAAACACCGTCAGACGGCTAAAACTGAATAAGGGACATAAAAGAGTCAATATCAGTTAACAGTCTATGCAAAGGTAACAAAGATCAGACAATAAAACTTCGAGTCACTACTTAAAAATACAATGCAAAATGTAGAGCTCAAACAACTTTTAAAATTAGATCCATACAGTCAAACATTCAAAACTTCCATAATAACGAGTTCGAGAATTTTATGTGCAACACTTTTGAATGTTTTACCGCCGTTTCATCATTTATATTATTGATCAATCCCTTTATAAGACAAGAACAACAGCTTTTAAACAATAAATAAAATTGCATCCCACATTCTAATCATGTACAATGATGTTCTAGAGAGAACCGAGGAAGAACACCAACCTCTAGTCTAAGGGAACCTCTAATTCAACGCTTGTTTGCCCCAACTAGACACACATAACACCAAGTCTCACTCTTTCAAGATGAGATACGAATACACAAAATTGTCAACAGTGTCACAACTGAAGTATCTTCAGCAAAACCCAACCCTTCTCTAACCATTAACCACAAGTTCTCAATTCAATAAGTTAATCTACATCGAAACCACGAACAAATCATCTAATCTGCAGTCTAACTCAATAGCAGGAAGTAATACAACCAGGAACACTCACCTTCAACTTGGAGAAGAGGATGCTGGGAGACCTGTGCAGTTGCTGCTCTAAATCGATAAGAACAAGATAAGATTTGTGCACCAAGAATGAAGAAGAGGGACGCTGGTTTCTCCTTGCAGCCGCTGTCTCCAAATCGGGACGGGAAAGGAACGGGAGTTGCCGCTGGATTGCTACACAGGCTGCTCGGATCCAGACGAGAGGGAGAGAAGTATCTCCGTTAAGGCGCTCCCGTCGCCGCCCTGCTCGTCAGCAACACCCGACTGGAGTTGCGGTTGCTGAGACGAAAGGAAAGAGGAAGGAGCGATCAGAGGGCTCTTGGATGGAGGCCGGAGCTCGCGGGATCGGAGTTAGGGAAGAGAGAGAGCTGCGTGCGGCGTTGGTACTGGGTTTCGTAACCCTAAAAATCAATTCCCGGAGAATCGGACCGAACTCCGCCTGCTATTTATCTTGAATCAGATCCGATTTTAAGACTAATTCAAACTCACAAAATCCAGGGGCAAAATTGTACTTAAAGAAAGCAGCTGCTGCTTCGTCCCCTGGCCGTCGGCTTCTCCCGTCTTTTGTCGCTCTCTTGTCTATCGCCCGCTTTCTCCGCGGCTGCGAAGAGCGCCCGATAGAGCTGCGGAGGCCACCGGAGGTATTCCAAATCGCTAGAGTATTTCAGGGCGGAGGTTACTGAAGGCTTCATCATCTGCCCTTTCCGACCAGCCGCTTCCGACGGCCAACGCCAAACTGTGTCGAACACAATCGTGCAAGTCTCTGGTGCTCGTTCTCTTCATCGCTCCCGAGAAATGGAAATGGAAATATCCACCTTAAGTGCTCGCTAAGTAGCCGAGGGTTTTCCAAATTGCTAAGGTTTTAGGGTTTGCCGCCGGGGAGGCCGCTGAAGGCGTACAACGGCCGGCGTCGGAGAGTATTCGGCATAATTCATCCGAGCGTCTGGCGCTCATAGTCTTCATCTCGCCCTAGAAATGGAAATATCCACCTTTGCTGTACTCAAACCCCGCCTCTTTCACCCCGTTGAGTGCAAGCTCCCAGAGCAACGGCGTGAGTATCACTCTGCTCGTCCTTGGTTTTCTTCGCTCCTCTTGCTCCACCGATTAATTCTCTCTTTCTCACTCTCTTTCGGTAGTTTCAGAACTACGATCAGCACGTAGGTGCCCCAAATGCAATCTTCGATTGACCGGAGGCCTCCGTGGCGAACCACGAATTTCATTGTCCTCCAAGAAAACTGTTGGTCTGCGCCCTTCGAGGAGTTCCGTTTTGTTCTGCTCTTTAGACAGAGACATGATGCCAGCCCCACCGTTGGAGGCTGAAAAAAGGCCTCTTTTGGTGAAGATCGATGTTGAAGCTGATAATCTTCTTGGGCCAAATGGGCAAGATTCTGCACTTGAGGCTGCCGCTGAGAAGATTGCATCTAAGAGGTTCAACAATAGGTTCTTGAACTTAACTCGACTTGGCTCTATAATCAATGATGCAGCAGAATCCTTCTTCAAAAGCGAAATCAGAAGAAGACTCTTTGTGACGGCTGTGCTGATCATGGCAAGCCGTCTGGGCTACTTCATTCCTCTACCTGGATTTGATCGTAGGTTGATTCCAGACACATATCTTAGCTTTGCTGCTGGATCGACAGGTACTGTCTTTTACTTTATTCTGCAGGTTGATCGGCAGTTTTGCCAAATTATTTTAAAGCAGGAAATTATAATAAAATAAATGAGTGGGAAAAAAATTTAACGATAGAAAAGGATATGAACTTCTTGAGCTTATGGGAGAGATTGTAATAAATAATGCTACATGATTCTCTCCTTATCATGGTATAATGTGTGTGAAATAATATGAAGTCATCTGCTGGGTGTTCCAATTCAAATTAGTCATGGAGGGATGTTGCTACATCTCTCAATCTGTTTCAATTGTAGCCTGGATCATCCAATATTAGCCAAACATGGTGCTTATTTCATTGTAAAATATTGTGGTTAGCTTCCAAAGTTTAACCAATTTGATAAGGAAAGAAATATCCCAAATCGATTGCTTGAATGTTGTTGAATCTCTTTCCATTTGATATAAAATTAATGAAGTTTCCCTCACAGAAAATAAAGGTTAGCTTTCATTGATGTGAATTGACTATCTTCTGTCCAATAACTTCTGCATACCATGGAAGTTGTTCCTTTACATGTTTTGATTAACACTTTGACAGGTTGGTGGCAGTTACATTAACTAGCCTTCATAACTTGCACTTCAAGTTGATGCAAATTATTTTGTTGGGTATTAAATGTAGAATAAAAAATTTCTTTATTGTGGCATGAAAATTTTGTGACATGCATCACCCTTGTGGTCGTGCTGTTGTCCTTTAGCCACTTCTGCACTTGTGTGAACATTTCCCTGTACTGCTACTCATTTTTTAATACTATTTTTAATTTTGTTTCTGACTTGTGAGGTCAGTCTAGTTAACATGTTAATCATGGTATGCAGATGAGCTTGGCGACTTTACTGGTGAACTGAAGTTATCGCTTTTCCAACTTGGATTGGGTCCCCAGATTTCAGCTTCAATCCTTATGCAGGTCTTGGCTTCTAAAATTCTCTAGCTTGTGGAGTTTCTTCCATTGTATATTTGAGAAATTTATTTTCTGTATGATAAACTTGATAAAACCATTATCTTATGTCACGATTCCTTAATCATCTACTATCATCTTGATTTAAGAAGCCGTATTGATTTCCTAGTTTTTTTTCTTGGAAGAAATATGTATGTTAAATTATTCATCAAGCACCAACCTATTTTAAGAGAACTTCAATTGTGACTTTAGTATGCTAGGTGTTGGTCTATCAAGTTTTAACTATATATTCCACTTTCATATGAATTCTTGATCTTAACTTTTTTTATTATAATTTCAACTTTTTTTTCTCTTGCAGTAGCTATACCAGCAGTTTTACATAGGACAAATATATCTTAAGCATACTTGTTCAAGGTACTACATAAAGTCAATATGTGTACTAATCTTAGCTCTGATGATTGCAGCACCCACACTGAGTTATTCATAGGGCTGGTATTGATTGGTGCCTGCCAGCTAGGTTATTATCCATAGCAAAGATATTATGTCCGTTTTACTCAGCCTACTTCATGATATATAATCTTCTGTTTCATTCCTATTCATTTGTAGGAGTTTTGATGCTAACTATCTAAGCCTAACACAATCCTCAACCATTTTCATCCAAGCTTGTGATCAGCATTGGCAGATATGTAGGAAATACATATCCTCCAAAAATCACATCCACATACCTATCTTATGTTAGCCCTTTAGTAAATTCTAATGTAAATTTGGTGGCTATGATCCCAGTTAAACAAGACGTCAAAATCAATCTCCCAGTTGCTATCTGTCTAGGTGGTCTGTTTCTTCCCATGCGGCAATGTGTAGGCTGAGATCCTCTAGATTATTCTTGTCGATAGAAACTTATGTATAAAACTTGTAAAGTGGTTATTTGCATACTTTTTTTTATCTGGTTGCTATGCTATGCAGAATGCAACTAAACCCAAGGTTATTCACTTGAGAACATGTATTTGCAATTATAAGTCCTTGGAGCCAATTTGTGAAACACTGCTCCATGTTTTATCCATGTGATGCAACATTACAGATCTTATGCACCAGATGACTGCAATAAGGACAAACATGGCCTGTTCCATGTGCAATCTGGCCATGTCAAGTGATTGTCTTGCCAGTTGGTCTGTGCCTATGCATTTCAAGATATTCAGTCTGTAATCAACAAATGACTAGGCTAATATCAGTATGTGTTGATCATTCTTTAATTGCAAGAATATTATGGCATTCTGTTAGCTATTGCCTATCTATATTGTCACTACATAATGATTCTGGAACTATGTAATGCAACCTGGTGGGTAAGGTGGGATGTTTCCTATTTGAGAGTGACCATGTTCCATACACGAGACCATTGTGACACTTTGTTCATAAAATTGCATTAAATTTTAGTTCCTTTGTACCTTCTATGTCTTGCATTCTCTGGGCCAACAATGCTAAACTATGTATTTCATTTTTCTTAGAACAGATGAACATTTGGACTGACTTCTATTTGCTTTGATAAAGCTTGTGAAACTCGCTTAGTAAGGTCCATTTAGGTAAGGCTGCGTACAATGGATCCTTCCCCGGGACCCCGCATGGCGGGAGCTTCATGCACCGGGTTGCCCTTTTATCAGTTTGACAATATTCTAACTTTAAGTCTGCACTACAATAATTAGTTTATTTTAAGAACTACAAAGTGGAATACAAAGTGGAATGCTAGTATGGAGTGCAAAGACAAGTTTCAGACTTTCTGATGCAGCTATTAGACCAGTGAATCTTAGATCTTAGAGACCTTTCTTCCTTTCAGTTGTCATGAATATTTCTTTAGTTAGTCTTTGTACTAAAATCATGAGATTTTTGACAGGTTCTCTGCCATGTTGTTCCTTCCCTGGTAAAGCTACGGAAGGAAGGTTTGGATGGTCATGAGAAGATTAAAAGCTACATGTATGTTTTATGCATCTCATGCAGTGAGATTGATCCATCTTCTGAATGCTTTATCCATTCTTAATATCTGTAACAAGTCTCATTTGGTTCTAGATGGTGGACCTCATTGGGGTTTGCAATACTGGGGGCTGTGATGGTTGCTTCTTATTCACTGCAATATTCAGTCTATGCTGCTAGTAGCAGGTAAAAATTGCCAAGAATATTGTCAAAGTTTTCTGCTGGATGTTACTATTATCATTGTTATTATTATTATGTGAAGTGATCTACTTCACCTACTATGAAAGGCCCAGCAAATCTATAGTGTTTAGATCATAAACTCTTAATCATGATAATGTAAGACATATAGGTCGATGTTATTTCATTTTAGTTTTTCCTGGTTATTCTTTCTGATGTTTTCTTGTCATTGCTCATTGCTTTGTATTTGTATCTTACTGATTTCTTTTAACCATTTTTCTGAAATATAATAGGAAGCTTTATATTTGTTGCTTCTCATAAATAGTATTATGTTTGTATTATACTAATTTGACATGTTTGGTTGTTTAATATGGAACTTTCTCATTGTCTCATATCATAAGTAACAAATATTATTTCAGGGTCAAGCATGTTATGGTTACAAGCTTCCTGTTAGTTCTTGGTGCAATGTCTATGACATGGATTTGTGATACGATATCAGAATCTGGATTTGGTACTTTCTCAACAAATATTTATCCATCTTGTTCTTATTTATGACAATGCCAATGCACATATTGAATGCCTTTGCATAGCATCATTTGTCTCCACAGATTTCCAAATTGGGGTTGTTGTGTTTTGAGTCTTATTTTAAATTTTGTAGCAAGTAGTACCACAATACTTCCTTCCAGCAAGCAACTCAGGTTTATGGGTTTATGTATGCAAGCTCTAAACAAGAGGAAGACATCATAAAACTCTGATAAAGATGCCCTCCAAATTCTAATAGCAACAAATGGTGTTATATTTACAAATCCAACGTGGTCCTATGTGTTAGCTTTCAGTTAGTAAATGTTATGTCCTAAGAATATAAAAATATTTCCAGTGACTTCTCTATCTGTTTTCAATTTTTTGGCTATATAATGCAGGTCATGGTTCATCACTAATAATCTGCGTTAGCATATTGACTGGTTATACTGAGACACTGCACAAGATGCTGTCTCAATTATCTGGTTAGTTTTTTTTGCCTAATCTTTATATTCTCTATCTGTTCACTCATTTCTCATATTATCATTTTCATCATCATCAAGCTGTGTTTTTCCAACTATTTGAAATAAACAACACAGCATTTACTGGTGAAGTTGTAGGAAGATCAACACAGCATTTACCATTGCACCAACTATTATACCATTCAAATTTTACTTTTCTGATCTGGATTCAGGGAACATATTGAATTGGTGGCCCTACATATTTTCTGTTCTTGGGATTTTCACAGTGGTGACTATGTGGGCTGTTCTAGTTACTGAAGGTTGTAGGAAGATCAAGCTACAATATTATGGTTTTAAACTTGCTTCTTCAACAAGGTGATGCCATGTTATGTTGTTTCTGTTATGTGGTCAAAGTTCGTGTGTTCTTATTATAATCAGTTCCAATTCTCTTTGGATTCACTTGACATTCAGTCTGAACATTTAGGCATTTCACAATCTCTGAGCAATCCATCCTATTTTGAGGTCATTACATCCTCTTTATATATTTAAAAAACAAGACTAAAGCTAAGTGTAAGTCATACTGTTCAGTTCTTGCTGGAACTCAGAACTAAACATCTGCAGTTAGCTTCACTAGCTTTCAGGATATTAACAGTTTTCACACTCTCTAAAAAAAAATTGTTTTAATTTTCTCAATGTTTATCATCTGGAATTGTTTACGAACTGGAGAATATGTGATTCAATACTACTGGAGATCCACTATCTTGTCTTGCTAGCTTGTTAATAGACACTCCTTATATTTAGGTCATGCATTTGTTTACTTCTATCAGGATTTTGTTTAACGCATCATTCCTAATTAAGTTGTGATATTTCTTTTTAAAAAACCTTAGAAATCCAAGTTTCACTTCTCTGTTTAAAAAATCTTAGAAATCCAAGTTTCACTTCTCTGACTTGGAGTAACTACTATTACAATTTGCATACGTTTTGACAGATATAGCATTTCTTTACTGAACGCGGTGTTTCAGTGTTATTATTTTCCTTCTTGTTTTCAAGTGCTTTCTTTAGTACCACTCACATAACTACTGAATCAGCTATTTTGGTTTCTTAGAAATGGCGGGTCCCCAGTTACCGAGGTGGAGCCATACATACCTTTCAATATTAATCCTACTGGAATGCAGCCTGTTCTTACCACCACATATCTGTTGGCTTTTCCAAGTATTATGGCAAGGTAATTTTTTCTTTTATTTGGTCCAATTAAATATATTTTGTTCCCTAGAAAAAATGGGATCTGTTTTGATGGTTCCCTGCATAATTATATTTTGTTGCTTCATATACCTAACATAAAGAGACCTTTTCTAACAGCATCTTTGGCTCACCATTTTGGGAAAATTTGAAAGAGATACTGAACCCTGGGACTTCCGTTGGCGCAAGACCATGGATTTATTATACAATTTATGCTTTTTGTGTCTTTTTGTTCAACATTTTTGACATCGTAAGTATATCTCCTCTGATTATTTCTTTTAAAAAAATTGTTACAATTATTTGGGTGTATCTATATATTTTGATATGCATTTCACAAAGCTACTTAAAAGTGTTCAAATATATGTTTATATGGTATTCAACATGATTCTAGATTTTGAACCTTGGAGAATCTATAAGTTACACTTGGTGACTAAATAATTTGCTCTCATATTTGTGGTTTCACCAGTTTAAGTATAATATTTGAAGATATTATGTCTTATTCTACTATGTTTGATACTCTTTTATGGATATAGACAACAAGTTGAAATAAAGTCCATTTTACTAGAAGTGAAATGAATAGAGATGGTAGAATGAGCAAAAGAAAAGGAAAAAAACCAGGCAAAATAATTAGTTTGTACTAGATGCAACTACTATATAGCCGCATTAATGTCTATTAGAATGGAATTTTACCTATTGAAAAATATATATTGCATCTGTCTGATGATTGAGTCTGTTTTCTGCTTTAACACGGGCAAACAAGGTTACAAGGATTTCTAATTAATATGGTAGGCAAATTCTGAAGTCACTATTCTTATATTCAAAAAATTACATATGAATCTAAAAGAACTGACTTATTAACCAATTTGTTGGCCTATGCTCAAAAAGGGTAATTAGGTGGAACTACACCAATATTTGCTCTTCCATTTTTTTCCATTTATGTCTCATGATTAACCAATTTTCTATCCGAGTCTTAGGCAAACTTGCCAAAAGAAATTGCTGATTACATGACAAAGATGGGTGCCAGGATACCGAACATTAAACCTGGAAAAGCAACCATAGAGTATTTGACAAAAATTCAAACTTCAACTCGATTTTGGGGTATGATCCGCTAGAATATTCCTCACTATATTCAATGTTTGATGATTTCTCTTTATGTAAGACAGAAGCATGTTTTATCTGCGGATATTGCAGGAGGATTGTTATTGAGTGTGTTGGCTACATCTTCTACCTTGCTTGATCACTATTTACGTCGTATCAACGAGGGATTTGCTGTTGGGCTTACGTCAGTTTTAATAATCGTAAGTGCAATTTAATAATTTTGTCATTTATACAAGTGAGTTATTTAGTTGATTAGATAAGATGTCAATATGTTGAATGGCATTTTTATATAAGTGCTGATTAGTACTGGTATTATTTGAGCCACTTGGAATTGATTTTGTACTTAATCATGCTTGGGATGGCATAACGAGCACAAAATCTTCAATTTCTTAGCAACATCTTTCATAGTAATAAATACTATCTAGGATGACATATATCTCAACCAGCTTCACACCTCTAATACTCATCAGTCATCAAAACTTCAATGATGAATAATGTATGTTGAAACATGAGCCTCCGTTATCTACTAATTGTAGTCTTGTCAAACTGAGTCAGAAGCCTCAAAATCTCTTTTTTGGTGATATCTAGGCACAAAAGCCAATCAAATTAAATAGCTAGTCAAGTGCAACGAGCTGGTTTAATCTAGTAGATATTATTTTGGGGGAAAATAGCTGAATGGTTACCGATTCTCAGTATTATGTCAGATTCCATGATTTCATATGATTTTATTTTTTACAAACAACAACATTGTTTACTAACTGTAGTATTAGTACTGTTCCTTTCCAAATGTCTTTCTCTGATCTATGTGGCATGCAAAATCTATTCTATTATAACAGATTAAGTTGTCTCAGTATTTACATTTTAGTTCGTGGATGCTATTTTGTTCCTGAGGTTAAACTGGCCTTTATGATAAGGAAATACTTGTACTTGTCTTGCTTAAGGAGATGATTTAGGTGCTTGCCCAAGTAAATCAACACACTTGGTGGTAAAACAAATGAGTAGATGACAAATGACCATTATCCGATGAGTCAAACAAATCCATGCATTTTTACAAGTTCTAGAGCGAATTTTATCATATACCATAACATAAGTGCTCATTGAGAAACCAACTAAATTTTGGAAAAGGAAAATACTAGGAAAGCAGCATATTAGCTTTCATAAAGTATACGTGAATAGTTCTCCCACATTATTTAGTTTATTTTTCTAGTGAAATAATGCTTTTCCATATTGGACACTCATTTGAAACTGTGAAGATTGATAATTATTTAATATTTTATTTCAGGTAGGATCAATTATAGAACTGAGAAGATCATATCAGGCATATAATGTGATGCCAGCTCTGAGCAAGGTTTTAAGAAGATATGGTATTTAATTTCTCAAAGTTAAATGCATCTCAATGAGGTAATCACATGTTCCATAATTTTTCCGCAAAAGAAGTTTTTATTGCAACTTGCTTTTAAAACGTCACTTCTTGTAAAACCAGGGACATTGGGTCATAATGGTTCTGCTTGAGTATTGCAAAGGCATTACAAAGGTAATGCTTCTATATATTCATGTTCTACCTGTTCGCGAGTGCCACGAAATTTCAACTTACATTCTTTTTACTGCGTGCATGAACTTGGACTTGCAGATTTGATGGCCTTGCACAAGTGGTAGAGCTCATCAGGATTGGTTACTCGAAAATGCTGGAATTGACAATGAGATTGAATACTTGATGAAAAAAAACATCCGCTGAATGATTAATAGGAGAGCATTTCATCAATATATGATCTGAGCAGAGAAGCATGGAGTGACCAGTGTCGTATGATTCTTGTCGAGGATCGCTTTATTAGTACTGTTCTCATTACTTGATGCTCATCCTTCACAATCATAGACTGTTGAATCTGTTCAGCGTGGATCTTATTTTGCATCGAAAGTTGTATTAGTTTCAACTTCTAGTGATTTAGTTTCAACTCGTTATACAGGTCAAGATAATTTCCTTCACTGTCGTAAGCTACCAGAATGTCTTAGCATGTCTAGTAATCGAGTATCTTTTTTGCATCGCCATTGCCACTTTGTTGTTACTATCCTATTCCTTGATGCTCAGAGTATCAATGTTTTTAACCTCCAATATAGAAAGCTATAGTAGTTCTAATTATATCATCAATATAAATCATATCGATCGTTCTATTGCCCTTCAGGAAAGCACAACTTCTTTTGTGTTTATAGGCTGTGAGAATCTCTTAGTTTGTGACATTCAATGCTGAACTATTAAACCAAAAATGCTCAACAAGATTCTTACCGGGTAGGCAATGTCTAGTCAAATTTTTTGGTGCAAAGGAAGCACTTTAATAGAAACTTGCTTACAAATTCAAAAGTGTATTTAAAATAGCTTTAATTACCTCAAAAATTCAAAGGAAGCACTTTATGCCACAAAACAATCATAATTATTCATCATTGTCTTCTTAATAGAAACTGGGAATCAATTTCTATCGAAATAACTGTAGTAAACATGATGGAACATAAAATGTTGATAGTTAGAACAGTAGACCTCTGTTTAATTAGCACCTTAAACATTGGAGCACAAAATAACGACTCATAAATAACTAGCAATTCTTCAACGCCACCTCCATGGAAAACAAACGGAGGGTTTCCAACTTCTGCCATTGTTTTTGCTGAAACAAGGCCAGGTTTGGTTGGTCATCACTTGCTGCCCTCTTCTGATTCCTGCTTTTGAGCTGGTTGTGCGGCTTCCTTTTCTTTGATCTCATCTCCACCATCCTCCTAGAAAATGGAACATAAATCAGGTATCAGAGAGCGTTTAGATCTTAGCTATCAATGACATGTGTAAAGACATGTTTGTAAAATTTGTTTATGAACTATTTATGAGTTTTATTCATGAATATTATTAATAAGCCAACTTCAAGAATTAAAAGGAAAATATAACAGACCGTGGTATCAGAAGTCCAAAGGGTCAAGTTGTCGCGAAGGAGCTGCATGATCAATGTGCTATCTTTGTAAGATTCCTCACCCAAGTTGTCCAACTCCGAGATGGCTTCATCAAAAGCCTGCAAGAAAAAAGTAAACAAAACTGCTGTCATCTAGAGATTAATCAGATTGCGGTTTGGTGATGCAGAGCAATCAAACAGCTTACTTTATGGACAATTTCTCACAGTATTACGAAGTTACAACTATAGATATCTTGAACAATTTAGCTATCATAGTGTACATTTTGAAAGAAATGAACTAAGAAGTAAGAAGCCATGAAAGAATAAACTTATGATCACTCTTCTACTCTAAGGCTATGAGTTGTCAGCCCTGAAGTAAGTTCTGAAATTTGAATATGAAATTTTTACAAATGTAAACAGAAAACTTTAGAGTAAGATTTGAGCAAAGGGTTATAAAATATAAGCTTATCAAAAGAAAATGGAAGTATAGTAATTGATCAAACTGTTTATAGGAACTTGGTTTTGACACGAGTAAGTTTTGAAGCATTTTACATTAATAAGATTATACATGGAACATGATCAAGAAGAAAGTCAACTAATTGGAAGATACAGTAAAGGTATGATCTCTCGTAGTTTATTCCATCTGACTTGCCTATCATAGAAAGAGCACATTGCAAAGCAACACGCCCTAATTCTAGGACAGTCTCAGACTTGAAATTTTGGAAATTTGTATGGAAACATTCTATCCAACCATACAATCAAAATATACTTTAAGAAGATTCTATTATTAAGGACTGTGCGTAAGCATTAATCGTGAACAAATGCATCAATTCATGACAGGTAATCATCTAGCAATATGTTCCATAAATGTACTTAAAACAAAAGACAAGAACCAAGTATCTAACCTGTTTAGCAAGGCTGCAAGCACGGTCAGGAGAGTTGAGAATTTCATAGTAGAACACAGAGAAATTAAGTGCCAATCCCAACCTAATTGGGTGGGTTGGGGCCAGTTCAGCCAGGGCAATATCCTATATATTCCAAAAAGTTGATGAAGTAGATAATAGGAAATTAAGAGGATAAATAATAAACAAACAGCAATCATAAAAATATTTTGCTATAAAAAAAACTAAATTGTCAAGACAAAGCAGTTCTCAAAACATACAATATAAGCATATGAAATTTTCTAAAAAGCTATAAATGAAACCAATAAAAACAAAACATGCTCACAGAGATGATGAAACTAGATAGCAGGAAATCAAGGACAAAGAGGAAAACAATAAAAAGAGAGTAAAGTCTCTCAAAACAAGAAATATATGGTGTAAGAGGCTTTGCAAAAATCTATAAATGAACCACTGGTAATAACAACATGTAGGTTCTCAAACAAGAAAATAAACCTGTGCAGATTTATAAGCTGCTAGTGTACTTTCAGCAGCTTCCTTCCTCTCATCTCCAGTCTTGAATTCAGCAAGGTACCTGAATAGCGTACAATATTCAAAAACTAATTTAATAACCTACAAAAAAAAAACACAAAATGCATATAGCTTGAGGATTTCGCATCACCATTTACCTGTGGTAGTCACCCCTCATCTTCAGATAAAACACCTTTGAATCTGCGGATGTGGCAGAAGGGACAAGGTGGGAATCGAGCAACTTCAGAATTCCATCACAGTTCTTGGTGAGCTCAGCCTCGATATTGCTTTGGTACTTCTTGATCACCTGGGCATGGTGTTCATTCCCGCGGCTCTCCTCTTTCTGCTCGATCGAAGAGGTGATGCGCCATGAAGCCCTACGTGCGCCGATGACGTTCTTGTAAGCCACGGAGAGGAGGTTGCGCTCCTCCACCGTCAGTTCCTCAGATCCGAGACTCTTCACTACCTTCTCCATGAATTCCGCCATCTCTTCATATCGCTCGGCCTGCTCGGCCAATTTAGCCAAGTATACATTCTCCTCCCTGGATAATTCTGTAGAGGACATTTTTGCTTTACCTTCCTAAAAGTTACTTGTCAATCTGCCACAGAAAAAGGAATAAATATAAATTTACTCTTTTCCTTATTCCTCCATCTAATCCAAGTCATCAATGGATCGAGATGCGAGAAAACGAAGAACACTACCAAAAAGATTCATGGATTGGGGAAATGAAAGAACAGATTCAAAACTACAAGTTTTCGAGAAAATATAAAATAGACAATCAAAATTTCTCAGATAAGACAGACAAGTAAAATCAAAGAACATAATCAAATAATGGGACAAGAAATTGCAAGACGTTCCGATCGCTCTCAATTTGGGGAAAAGAAATAGAGAAGTTGGTCGCCAAATGGTTTAGAACAAACTCAACGCTGCCAACCTTTTCCAGGAGACATCACGAAATCTAAAATTTTAAGAGGAAAACAGCCAAAAACTAAAATCAAACAACATTACAAATAAATGTGACAGAGTTGTAAGATCTCGTGCTCATCGCTCTCAACTATGGAGAAGAAACAGAGAAGTTAATCGGCAACAATGTTCGAAACAAACACAGATCAAAAGCAGAAGAAATGCAAAGGAGAAGAAATCGCCAATGTAAACATTACCTCAGAACTCGAAGGGATCGAAGAACGGAAGACGATCGCGAGGCCTCTCCGTGAGTCTTCGCTCTTCAATTTGTGGTCTGTTTAAATTTGTAGGAATGATTTCGAGAGAAATACGGATCTAAATAACTTAAACGTACTTTACGGTACCCAAACATCGTACATGTTAACGAATACCGACCGATTAGTGAAGCGGGGCCCAAAGTTTCTAACAATGGTAAGGTAATCCACGGAGTTACTATTGGTCAAGTAAAGAAGAATTTATGAGATTGGAAATTCGTATGGTACGCTCGTATTTATCGGTCCATGATCTATCGATGTGTTGACACCTGACCATCAATTTTGACGACCGTGTTACAGTACCTGGAAATAATGTGGGGCCTACTTACTACACGTTATCCCAATTTCCCCGGTTTCTAAGAGCATTGGGTAGTCGTTTATGTTTACGCTGTCATATTAAAAATTAAAAATATCTCTTTATTATCATGAACCTCTTTAACCGTTTTAGTATTTATAATTATATTAATTAAAAAATAATATTCAATATATATATCCAGTCCTAAAATTTTGGACTGATTTATAAAAAAATTATAAATCTCACCCACACAATGAGAGTGGGGTTTGTCGGAAATTCCCGTCGTACGCTCGTATTTGTCCGTCCATGGTCCATCGATGTGTTGACACCTAACCATCAATATCGACAAACGTGTTGCAGTACACCTGGAAATAGTGTGGGGCCTACTTACGATACGTTATCCCAATTTCCTCGGTTTCTAAAAGCATTGGATAGTCATTTATGTTTACGTTGTCGTATTAAAAATTAAAAATATCTCTTTATTATCATGCACCTCTTTAACCATTTTAATATTTATAATTATATTAATTAAAAAATAATATTCAATATATATATCCGGTCCTAAAATTTTGGACCAATTTATAAAAAAAGTATAAATCTCACCCACACATTGAGAGTGGAGTTTATAGGAAATCCGCATTGTACGCTCGTATTTGTCGGTCCATGGTCCATCGATGTGCTGACACTTGGTCGTCAATATCGACGACCGTGTTACAGTACCTAGAAATAGT
>JBBPFP010089721.1:0-18087 GCA_037974795.1 Kaempferia galanga | reverse complement strand
CTTGGAGCTCGGAGATCTCAGTCGGGCCTTCGATGGAGAGAGTTAGGGCAGGGAGTGGAGAGAAACGGCGGAGCAAGAGGGTGGCGAAATTTTTCGAGCGGTGGAGAGAAAGAGGAAACGGCGAGAGTTAGGGCATGAGAGGCTTGCAAAAGAGAAAAGAGGATGTGCTTCGAGCGGGACAGAGAAATCATTCTCTTTCTTCCATTTTCGTGTTGTTGACGTGGCAGCGTCCACCTTCGCAGCCACATAGTTCGCGACGCGAATTCGAGATACGTTCTCGCGATGAGTATCATTTCTCATTTTTAAAATGACGCAGGTTTGGTAATTTGCCGAATTAGTCCAAGTTCTTAAGCAGACTGCAGTGACCCATTTTAACTTATTAGCATGTCCCTGCGGCGACGGATCGCCGTCGTTCGGCTTTCCATCACTGCCACTTCATTCCGGAAGCGCCGCCGGAGCCCAGAGCACTGGCGACCGCCATCCGGAGCTCGGCCTTCCCTCCGATCCCTGAAGCCTCTCCACGCTGCCGCCCTCCGCCACCACCCCAGTTACCTGCACCTCTCCTCCGCGCTCGCCTCCCGCTATTCTCTCCTCGGCTCCCGCCGCGAGGCCCTCCACCTCATCTCTGATGCCGCTGCCGATGCCGACCCTCACCTCCTAACCTCCCGCGATGCCTTCTTATGGAACGCACTCATCCGCGGCCTCGCCGATGCCGGCGCCAACGACCGCGTGGTTGCCCTCTACCGCCGGATGCGCGAGCTCGCACGCCCAGATAAGTTCACCTTCCCTCCCCTTCTCAAGGCCTGCGCTCTCCTCGGCGACCTCGAGGAGGGCGTCAAGGTCCATGGCGATGCTGCTTACCTCGGCCTTGATTCCGACATCTTTGTCCGCAACTCCCTCATCGCCATGTATGGCAAAGGTGGGCGTTTGGACACTGCGAGGCAGTTGTTCGACGAAATGCGTGAGAAAAATGTGGTCACTTGGACAGCCATGATTGGGGCTTTCGTGCAAAATGGGCATTCAAAGGAAGCGCTCGCACTGTTCCATCAGATGCTGGAAGAGCGAGTGAGGCCCAACAGAGCAACATTCTTGACAGCGATCCCAGGTGTTTCCAGCTTGGACGATGCCACCGCCTTGCACAAATCGATCATTGGGCATCGTCTTGAATCAGAAGTGAGTGTTCAGAATGCCATCGTTGGGATGTATGCAAGATGCGGGGAGATTAAACACGCACGCAAGATGTTTGATGAAATTTCCAACAAGGATTTGGCATCTTGGAGTTCGATGATTGAGGGTTATGCCCGGGAAGATATGCTTGAGGAAGCACTGAAGCTTTTCGGAAAGATGGGATTGCTTGGAATTGTGCCCGATCGAGTCACACTCCTTGGGGTCCTTCGAGCTTGTTCAAATTCAACATTAGCATCTCTAAGGCATGCACAGCTCATCCATGGATACACGATTAGGAGCTCACTAGTTGAGGATGTAATGGTTGAAACGGCCGTAATCGATAGTTATGTGAAGCGCGGTAGCGTAACCACTGCTTCTAAAATATTCGAAAGGATGCAAGAGCGCAATTTGGTTACATGGAGCACTATGATATCTGGGTATGGAATGCACGGGAAGGGAAAGGAAGCACTTGAACTATTTAACCATATGAAAGGCCTTTTGAAACCTGATCATATATCCTTTGTTTCCGTGCTATCGGCTTGCAGCCATGCTGGGTTGGTTTATGAAGGCTGGCAATGTTTTAATTCCATAACTACAGAGTTCGGGCTTGTGCCTCGCGCCGAGCATTACGCATGCATGGTTGATCTGCTGGGACGAGCGGGGAAGCTGGAAGAAGCTAGAGGTTTCATTGAGAGAATGCCCATAAAGCCAGATTGTAGTGTATGGGGATCCTTGCTCGGTGCTTGCAGAATACATCCACACGCACAAATTGCGGAATTGGCTGCAAACTCACTCTTTGAATTGGATCCCGATAATTCAGGTCGTTACGTTCTGTTGTCGAATATCTACGCTTCATTAGGGAAGATCGAAGAAGCCCATCGCATTAGAATTATGATGAGAAAGAGAGGAGTGAAGAAAACATCTGGTTACAGTGTAGTGGAATTGAACAGCAAGCTCTACAAGTTCTTAGTTGGGGACGGTTCCAACCCTCAATCGGATTTAATTTATCGGGAGCTCGATAAACTGATGGATAGGATTAAAGCAGCAGGGTACATGCCAAATACAAACTTCTCGTTGCACGATGTGGAAGAGGAGACAAAGGAGAAGTCATTGTATGCCCACAGTGAGAAACTTGCTATCGTTTTCGGTCTCATTAACTCGAGGCCAGGAAGTACCATTCGCATACACAAGAATCTTCGGATTTGTGGGGATTGTCACACGGCTACCAAGTATATCTCGGAGGTCACAAAGAGGGAAATTGTGATGAGAGACTCGCATAGGTTTCACCATTTCCGGGAGGGGGTGTGTTCTTGTGGGGATTATTGGTGAAGAAAACTGGCAGACTACTGGCCAATTGCTATGCACCGATCAACAAACTCTAATTGGCATCTTGTCGATTGATATAGCTTGATCGGTTTGTCACTGACTGATTAAAGTTTTTGTATATTATATCTTTTGCCCTTCATGATTCATCAAAGTGAACAATCGCTCTTTTTTTATATTTTCCAATCTCTCATGTCTCCTTCTCCTCCTAGGTTTTGTTTTTTTGAAAACGTGGAACAACCACATTAACGGTCCCCTCACGATTGTCGCACGCTATTGCGCTATTGCCATTGAGGGAAGTACAATAGAACTTAGATTGATAAGGGTATGGGTGGGGGTCTACAGAGGCAATGAAATCTTCCGCAGGGGTTCGACCGTTAGACCTTTACAGCCACAACCCCATGTATTTACCAACTAAGCTAGCCCTAGGGGCTTAGGTTTTATTTCTTTGGAACGATATGTTGAAGGATGAATTAGAAATGAGAATTTGAGTTTGGCACTCTTTCTTGTTCTTATGTAATCCAAACACTAAAATCACCCCGGGTATATTTTAGGACTGAGTCTCAATTTTAATAAATTAATTGATAAATTTTTTTAATGGACAATGACCTAAAAATGTTGGACTGATAAATGATCTATTATAAATACTTCCGGATTTATTATGATAGTGAATAAAAAAATTTTATAGGATCAAACCAATCTTTAGGAGTTACATCTGTAAATGCAAGTGAAATATATTATGTTCATTAAAAGTGAGAGAGAGTCACACTCTCAACTTATGCTATATAATTATATTTTGAGTAAAACATAATTAAATATTTTCATTTAACACTATGAACGCCTTTATTAGTGGCAAAAAACTTATATTTTGAATATTTGATTTTGTTAAAATGGTATTTATATATAAATATATATAGAAAAGGGATAATTTATAGAACTGAACGATCGCCGGTCTGCATCGTGCATACTCCTGATCCCTGATGTGCCGCCCTCAAATTAGCCAGGCCAGCCATTTTTAAGAAACGAGAAGAAACGCGCGGCGCCGGCGGCGACATGTTTGCGGCCCGCCGACTCCGCTCCCTTCTGGCCTCCGCTGCCACTCGCGCTCTCTCCTCCTCGCTTCTGCCCGACGGCCTTGTCCCTCCCGTGGCCTCGACAACCAAAGTCAGACGCGGCGCCGGGAGCGACACCCTCGGGAGGAGACTGCTCAGCCTCATTTACCCCAAGCGTAGCGCTGTGGTGGTCCTTCGCAAGTGGGCGGAGGAGGGCAAGACCATTCAGAAGTACCAGCTCAACCGCGTCGTCCGCGAGCTCCGCAAGTACAAGCGCTACAAGCACGCCCTCGAAGTACGCCCCGTTCTACTTCTACTCTTTCTACTTCTTGGGAATCAGTTTTTCTGTTATCCCATCATGATCTTATATGATGAATATGTCGAAAACTAGATCAGGTTTGTATTTTAGGGTTTATAGATTCAGAACCCAGAGTATTTTGTGTTGATGTGCTTTGCCCAGAACCCAGCGGCATAGTATGCTCGAACTTACTGTTATCTACCTCTACAAATTGGGCATGTTAAATGAACTACAAGATTAATGGCAAACTGCATTTTTCACTGACCCGGTCACTTGGAGATTTTCTTCTTTCCATCGTCTACAAATTCTTTCACTACACTCTACCAAAAGCTAAACTTCTCAGCTGGATTATACTGCGCAAGAAGGCAAGTTTTCTTCTTCAGCAACATGGAATCCCAAACGATGGAACTTGTGTGTTATGTGGAGATGGAAGAGAGTCTACTGAACATCTCATTTTACAATGACCTTTTGCACAATGGGGGGTGGACGGATATACTCTTCTCCTACTTGGTTATCAAAGACATCTGGGCTTGATACTAAGCAATTTGAATTTAGAGTGGAGAGATTCTAATCTTGACTTATATCTCTGCGCAGGCTAGTTATATTTTCAACTTGACTAGCACAAGCACGCAGGTTCATCAGTCTATAGTGTAGCATCTAGGATGTAGGATTGAGGAAAAACAATGCATCATACACAAGTGCTGCTAACACAGGATTAAATGCTGCCCACTATATATAACTCTGGTAAGTGTCATATTCTCCCATTTTCTGTTTCTTCTGTCTCTAGATGCCTACTCTTGCTACACTTAGATTAAAATGGGAGAATATGACACTTTACGAAAATCAGTTTCCATGTATAACTGTATATTCAGCAAGCCTGCTTTACATGTCTTAGAAAAATAGTACATGCTTTTGGTTTTGTTTCAAGCATATGCTTTAAGAAATTTCAAATTTGTGTAGAGCATAGTCATGTTGTTTCTCTTTAGGCATATACTTCAGAAAATTTCAATCACGTACACTGGTTTTTAATTTTATTTCAATTCTAGCACATATGCTAAAGTTCTTTTAGTTATAGCATCTACTTATTTCTTATAGAAAATTCATCTCTGTTAGTTTTTAGTTGAGAATGAACAAATAATTTAAATATCTATCGTTTCAAAAATCATTACCTAGTTTCATTTCTTATTTTAACTTGTTTTTTTACATTAATATTTATATTGTAAATATGTCGATTAGCCAAATAATAAAAAATAATTTGTCTTTATAAGATCAAAAGCTAAGTTTAAGTAATAAAATAAATTTTCATTGGAATGTAAACAAATTATAAGAAAGATAAGGTATCTTTATTAAAAAAAATTCTATAAAATTATTTCTAGAATTAGTTTACATTTTTAAAGTTAAATCACATTCTAAATCTGATTGCCTCAAGAAATATTCATGTTCTAATTAAAACAATTTTGAGTTGTTCACTATATTTAAAATACTATAATGTAATATAAATTAAAAAAGATAATTTAATTTGGCACATATAATTTAAACTTAAAATATAATAGAGAAATTTTCTAAAATAAGTGTCAGAATCGAATCAATATACAGCTTGGTGCATACGCTTGTAACTTTTCAAAATATATTCTATCTTTGAAACAAATCCAAAATAGATGTTATATTTTGAAATTTAGCTTAAAAAAACCAAATATAGGGGTTGCTGTTGTAGGCAAATATGATACATTTTGATATTTGATGACTCTTGATCTTTTATACGAGGAATAAACCTTTGGTGACAAGTAGACAAAAATTGTACTATGCTGGGTGTTTTGTTGAATTACACTAGAAAATCGCAGAATACTTGGATCTGCAGGAGATGCATTGTAAAACATGAGGCTTAAAGAAGGTTGAAGAAGGCAAAGTAGTTGATCATATCCTTTTCATTTAATTCATCTTCTTGTTTCTTGTTTATAGGTTTTGTTTCCAATTCTGAACTATTTTTCTTGAACAATTGATTATTTTTTATGAATAAGTGCAGTTGATTCATTTCATTTTATTTCAGTCCTTAGCTAGAATTTTTCCTACCAGTTGTGCGGTTGTGCTAGATGAACATGAATCCATTATCTATGTCGGAACAAATCTTGATTTATTGTTGGATAGTTGATCCCCTTGTTTACTCTCTCTGATTCAAAATTAGTATAGGTTGAATACATGCTTTTTATTATGCTTTGCAAGGTAAATAGATTTCTTGATGGTGATAACTTTCCATTGGCTAATGCAGATATGTGAGTGGATGACAACCCAACAACAAATTAAGCTTCTTCCTGGCGATTATGCTGTCCATTTGGACTTAATTTCAAAGGTTCGTGGTCTCGCTAGTGCCCAGAAGTTTTTTGAAGATCTTCCTATTAGGATGAAGGGGCAATCTACTTGCACTGCTCTCCTTCATACTTATGTGCAGCATGATTTGTTGGATAAGGCTGAATCTCTAATGGAAGAAATGTCGTCTCATGGTTTACTTAGATGCTCTCTTCCATTTAACCATATGTTGACACTCTACGTATCAAAGGGTGAAATGAGTAAGATACCAAATTTGCTTGAGGATCTGAAAAAATATGCATCCCCTGATGAAATCACCTACAATTTATGGTTAAGTGCTTTTGCCAAGAAAGTTGATGTCACTGGAGCAGAAAAGGTTCTTCATCAGATGAGCAAGGACAAGATAGCGGCTGATTGGGTGACATACAGCATATTAGCTAACATGTATGTTAAAGCAGCTTGTCATGACAAAGCACGAGAAGCTTTGGCAGAGATGGAGAAACGGGTCTTTAGAAAAAACCGCGAAGCCTATTGCTCCCTTATTAGTCTTCATGCAAGCCTATCGGATAAAGACAATGTTTACAGAATGTGGAGGAAAATTAAAGCAACATTTAGGAAGATGAGTGACACTGAGTATAAGTGCATGCTTTCATCCTTAACAAAGTTGCGTGACATTGACGAAGCTGAGAGGATCTACAGTGAGTGGGAGACGATGTCTGATACTCGAGATTCAAGGGTTCCAAACATCCTCCTTGGTTATTATATCACGAATGATATGTTTGAAAGGGCTGAGAAGTTTCTCTCACAGATAGTGGAAAAGGGTGTTAAGCCGAGCTACACTACATGGGAGTTGTTTGCTTGGGGTAACTTGGACAAAAACAGAATGGCCAAGGTGTTGGATTGCTTAAAGAAAGCTTTGTCAAGCTTGGAGAAGTGGGAACCCAATGTCAAACTAGTTAAAGCAGTCTTCTCCAAGATCGAAGAGACAGGCAACATCGAAGATGCAGAGAATTTCTTGGTTATTCTCCGCCGTGCAGGATACGTGACAACTGAGATCTACAACTCATTGCTTCGCACTTATGAGAAAGCTGGCAGGATGCCGCTGATAGTTGCAGAACGCATGGAGAAGGACAATGTGGTGATGGATGAAAACACTCGACATTTGCTGAGATTAACAAGCAAGCTTTGTATAAGTGAAGTTTCGACATTGATTTCTTGAAGAACTTTTTTACTGTTGCTCCATGGCTGTTTTACTCAAAAGGCCAAGACATTCATTTGTTGAAGAACTATTGCACTTTATTTTACTCAAATGGCCAAGAAAGCTAGAAAAAGTGTAATGATAATGTTATTAAAATATTTGATTACTTCAAAACAATATTTGATTGCTACTGATATGCTAGAGAATAATTGGAGACAAAGGCATGTTCAATGTGCCAAGTGACATCTTTTATTGAGCTCAAAATTGTCGTTGTCATTTAGTTAAAGCATAATCCAATAAATCAAGTTTATTTTATCATTGCAGATGATTTAAAATTTATAAAGTATAAAAAAATAATAAACAAAAATGGAATATGCATCATAACCAAGCTTTATATTGAAAATTAATGAACAAAATTAGTATATATACTTTTTTAAAAAAAAATCATAATCAAGCTTTATATAAGCCTCATGAATTATTTGCCAACATTATTAATGAATATTAATGATTTGAGATGCTTAATGTTTAAGTGTATTAGTTTATATATTCATATACTAATATCCAATATTTTGTGAATTTGCTAAATCCAAAGAATATCATATATGATAAAAAAAAAATATGAAACTTTTTTTTTTTTTTTGTTAATCCATGTATGCATATCAATACAGGCTCTATTAACCATAGAGGTAAATAACCTTTCTCTTGTTTATCCATCGAATAAACATAAAAGTACTCGTGACAATTAGCCTAACTGTCTACCTTCACAGTGAAAATCCATTGTAAATCTGCCCATGTCCCAATTGGATTTTGAACCCCAATACTTTTTGAGTCCACCAAATATCTTACTGCGCAAATGTTTGTTCCTTGAATATAGGAAGAGATACAGGGGACCAATCAACAGATGGAAGATCAACAAACTCAAATAGTCATGGATGAGCTATAAACAGCAACTACATGCATGACTAGAAAATTCCTCATGTGCATTGTATTTGTTATTCGCATGACATTTGTATTTTCTTGTGTATTATGGGGTAGAAATGTAAATGAAATACTTGTGTATTATTGGGTAGAAATGTAAATGAAATAAAGGGACGTAGACGAGAACACTCTTGTGTATGTGTTTAGTATCACATTGAAAGTTTTATCACAGTATTGTTAGTTTATATTGTTACACATATATGTATGATGTGTATAAATACACGAAAAGAAACTCTCTCCTTTATGGGTGCACTGATCTAAGTTGATTCATATGCGAGCATGATTTACGCGTACTGAATGTCGGACCGCTAATGGCCGACAACTATTATTAAAGACTCAAGTGTCACAAACCAAGAAGTCACCGTGTGTGGGAGTCACAACAGTTAATGTCACCTCAACGAAGTCAAGAAAATCCAAATAGCTATAAACACCGAGATATATATGTTTAACAACATTGCTACCACAATCTTAGTAGTTTGTTTAATTTTCAGTATTAGTCAACTCTCACCCTACCTTTCTGCTCCATTTTTGTAAAGCATCCCAACATCAAAACTCAGATGAGTTTATGGCACAAACATGGCTGTCCCACCTTGTTATATATTTGACAAAGAAGCTACAAAATTACAGGAATTTCCTACCAAGGGAAAAGAAAAGAAAAAGGTATTCATTGACATGCTGCTGCTCTAAGAAGTTGACAACGGCCATCTTGAAGCTAGACTAATGAAGTGAATCACTGATGGACAAGCAACTACTTGTCTGTTATTGGGATTTAACTGATGAATATACAAGCTCGCAATACCAATCTGCAATTAACAGGTTGGACTTTCTAGGCACCAGTCGATTCATCTGCATGGAACATATCTATGTTGATTCAAAATCACGTAAGGGCTGTAGTTAACACAAGACGCAGGGGAGCGCATAAGCATTCGGCTCCGACACTAGATCATTAACATCTCCAACATCTTCTGTGATTCTATCGGTTCACTGAGAAAAGGAAAGAATCCATTAACAGAAAACAAGTCTCATAGACACAAAAAGAGGACGATTTAGAATCAAATTGGTATGAATTGTTTCTAATATATCTTACTTTGTTTCTAAGGTTTTCTTTCCATCTCTCTGGCATTCTCCATATGATCATTGGAGGTGCAAGCTTGAGCTTGTAAAGATGCATTCGAAGCTGAGCCACAAATAAAAAGATGCAGTTAATAATATTATGTGAGGAGTCATGATGCATGTTACGTTTTGTGAAAATGAAGTTTTCTGGAGCATAATAAGCAGAGAAACATTGTCAAGATCTGAGATTAAAGAAGACTTTACTGGGGTTATACAGAGCAGGCGATTGAGGTATTTCCTCTTTGACAGCTCTAGTCGATAATTCCGACGGCCTATGAAAGAGAAGATGAGCAACAGTCCGATCGATGGGATTTGTACCTGTTTCTACACTTGTCCACTTTGAATTTCTGTGAACAGCATGAATTAAGTTAGCATTATATAGAATTTCTCAAGAATAGAGATGCATTCCATTTGATAGTAAACTTATCATTTAATGAGTGGAACAAACAAAATGTCATTGTCATAGTCGACAAGATTAGTAACCAAGCAAATGAGTCGGCAAATACTTGTTCAAAAAGCTTCATACGAGTATTCAGTCTTTTCAGTTACCCAAAAACTTGAATCGAATGCAATATAAATTTGGTATACCTTTTAACATGCATATTAGTCTAATTTTTACCAAGGAACATTTACTTCTTACTCTATACTTTAAAACCTCTGTCCACCTATATTTTTGTCGTTAACGACCAACACAATACTACTTAGCCTCCAATGACAATTTTGATGCTATTCTGAATGGCCTTCGTGATTCAACTAACTGGATCCCTACAAGAAGATTCTAGCTTATCATTCGTCTAGCTGATGATTCACATAATGGCCTAGTGCCCATCAGTGGGTGAGAACTTGAAATATTTTCCAATAATTAAAAACTTGCATGGAACTAGAATGAGAAATTTTTACATTCTAGCAGTAAATGAATAATGGAGTCATGCTTAAAGAGATTTTATTCCATGTCTTAGAAGTTTGTTTTGTCTCAACTCAAAACCCAACCCACAAGAAGGTTTTACATACTGTTGTGTTGGAAAGCACAAGCAATGTGAATTATTTCACCTGTTGACCGACATGAGAAACAACCTCATGACCCATGCGCAGCTACAACTACAGGTGAAGTTTGTGCGAGGGCTTTCGCAATGTCGACAAGGATCAAGTGAGCTTTCCAGGACATTGGTGACGAAGATCACATGAGGGTTCTAGGTAATGTGAAATGTTCATGCGAGGGTTTTGACAACAGAGTGGTCACGTGGGGATTCTAGGTGTCACAAAGTGTTCACTTGCGCAGTTAATGACCTCCTTCCCAATCTACTCTAGATGCTCCATATCATCATCACACATGATATATAGAAAAGCCCCTCCATATAATGACAACTACGAGTATGATTCTAAAATAAGGACACATGGTATATATGTCATATAGAAAAGCCCCTCCATGTGATAAAGGGTTGAATACACTGCTTTTAAAAATAATGAGAAGTGTTGATAGCATCAAAAATCAATTACCAACTTAAAGAGAAAACAATGGACAAGATTGAATTAGAACTTACCCAGGTTGAATGCATCAATAGGAAAGTTTAATTAACATATTGTACATTCTCAACAGACATAAGTGATGATAGCAGAATAAACTTGGTAGAATAGAGGTGGTTGCACATTAATAGCCCAAAAGTATTGAATCTTAAAAGGCTAATTTAAATACAGGTTTCAGTTAATAAAAATCGGATGTACATATATATATCAGCAAAAACTCACTTGCACGATTTCTTTGTATCATCATATGCTGATAGTGCATCCTCATCTCTGTCACTTTTGTTTGTACTATTTCTGTCACTAGAACTTTGTCTCTCCATAGCACTTTGTGCTAGACGAAATAGACTATCTCGTATACAAAGCCTTACTCTACTATCCAACTGGGTAAAATTAAAAATTATTTGCTATCATATTAAAACTAATAGGATTTAAAGCAAGTAAAGAAATTGAAACCAAAACAAGAATAGTATATATTACCTGTTCAATAGCATCTTGAAGTTGATAATATATTGTTTCTTCCAATGACTGACCATCAATTATTGAGGAGATTGTCCAGGGTTCTTCTTGGTCAGCTAATATGTTCCGCTCTGCTGGCAAAAGCTTATTGCTGATAAGATCAGCTGCAGAGTTAGTCCTAGATTCTACAGCTTGTTTTTTAGGTGAGCATGACTGGGGAACCCCAGAATCACTAGTACTTGGATGAGCAAATTGTTGTTGCTGCTGCTGAATGGCAAGCATTGCCTGCATTTTTTGGCGCCTTCTCAATTTTTCAATTTTTTCTTGGGGAGTCAGTGGTCTAGAAGCTGAATCAGATAGTCTATTTGGACCATTTGGACGCTTTGAGAAATCTGCTAAAAGCTTATGACCAGCAGAAAGTGGTTTTTCTTGGTTCGTTTTAGTATACAAATTCTGGGAAATTGGAATAGTTGGAAAAGGATATGCTGTGTAAGCATACCCTGATAACATAAATTGATTTGGGGAGTCTAGCTGTTCAACATCTTCAGGAGCTCTAACTTGTCTTTCTGTAGATGATTCGAAACTGTCCTTCACGGTTTTGGTTCGAACATCTGTTGTGGAGCTTAGAAGTTGTCGGCTTTCATTTGTACTGCAGGACCACATGGCACTTGTATCATCTAATTCTTTACACTTTCCTTTTTCTACTGATTTCTTGTGAGATGTCGGAGTTCTCTTCTGGATATTGGGCTGCAACAATTGATGATAGAATGGGTCATGTTGGGACAGTAAAGTTGGCTCACAAAACTTTCTATTGTTTGTGCTAGCACTAAAATTTTATGTGCAAAGGTTGACACAGCCAATCAGTAACATATTAAATCATATTATCATATCAATTTTATTTTTAAAAAAACTATCAATTTTCACTTTTCAGAACCATGATCAGACCTTGCAACATATGCATCTAGAACTATGTAAACTTTCTCAAACAAGAACTCAAGCCTTATGCTCAAGAACTTCGTGTATCACGACGAGATAACCGACTTCCTAAACTAGAAACTATAGATTTTTTTTGCTTTGATATGGAGAAGGGAAAGGTTCAAGGGAGCTGCAGAAAGCATAAACATCATTTTCTTAAACAAAGTGAAAGGATTGATGACAATCTAAATAGTCAAGAAGTTATGAGGAAACAACTGAACTAGGAACTAGATATATTCGTTAAAACTCAAGTCCTATGTTAGAAACATTGCCTTCAGTCCCACATTTTTATTTGCTATTGGGTCTTAGAGGCTATATATACACGGGAGATAATCTCTTATAAAGCCCATGAACTAGGTATCAATGCTAGGTACTCTGTGATCGGCAAAATTTCAAATATATAATCATACAATATCCTAAATAAATTTTCAGTTCAATTTCCATTTGGTTACATCCAAATCAAATGGCAAAATTATCCTTCTTAGTAGTAAATTATATATCTTTGAAATTTGTTTTTAATGATTGAAGGGTAACACACTGACCTCATAAACAAAGTAGATAGGAGATCCGTACCTCCAAAGGCAAGATTGTTATCTTCATATGGGAGATCCGTACTTGTTAAGCATGTCCTAGAATTCCTAGATGAGTTATTAAATAACTTGACATCACCCAGGAGCATGTATGTGGACTAGTTTTGAATCTTGCTCACGAGTCCAATGCAAGATATCACAGTCACATCATCTAACCAAGATCTAATAATAGCCCTGAAGTGATCAACCTTAGATCACATGTCGAACAACGCTATCTAAAATTCTAAATATGGTGGGAAATCTATAGAGACAACCAATGCACTATTGCTCTCTGATCAATCTGTCTCAATAACATTAGATGAACATCTTGTTAAAAATTGTCGATGTTGATCCAATAGCCTGGGTTCAATCAGTTAGCCTGTCGATAAGTCAACAGCTCGACAAGCTGGAGCTCAGAATGACAACGTGGATCTATTCCCCTTTATATTCTCAACATACCTTTCACCAACTTAATAGCTACTGTTGTTGAGTTATCCCCTCGGACATCAACACATCCCTTTGAATAATCTTATCCCTTCGGATAAGAATTTTAAGGTCAAGGTGAAGACTAGTGAAGACTAGGTCTTCTTTCCTTAAGACGATATTGTCCAGCATATTTATGGTTTATTGGCAATCGCCTCCCAAGATACAGCAATGTTTGTAATAGAACAGACTATACCACACTATTAAATCTCCGGCGTCTTGAAACCAGACAATTGGTGAATAAATCAAGTTCATATGAACATTTGAATCCCTGGGTAAATTCTTGTTAAAAAGTGCCTACACATCTCAAGTCTATAGAAGTAACAAACACAGTTGGACAGAGATGCTATTGTATATGTCCCCCTAAAAGCCGTTATACTTGGATGGGTTGTTTACAACATAATTTTGCACATAGAGAAATTGATCTACAGCCAAAACATCCTTTGCGATCCCCTCTGCATATAGAGGAAAAAATGTGAAACCGCCTCATTTAATAATGTCCTACAGAAGGGTATTCCTGGACAGGAACCAATTCAACCTAATGAATCTATGGACTCCAGAACCACTTCAAGGCACGTCTTATCAGCCTCCGTCTTATAACTGACAATGCTAAAATTCACAGAGAAGTTGAGATAGACCTTGGGCACATAGCAAGAAAGAAATAATAGATTCTTGTACCACCATTTTGTGTTTGTCTCAACTGGCAGATCTAGTTGTTTTTGATTTGGAAGAACTTGACTTGTAATGTGCTAGCATATAGAATACATCCAACCTATTCCTCTTATCACTCTACATATACCTGAAGATAATCTTAGTGCATCACTATAGGCCTTTAGACTTCTTAGCTCTCACATTTCATATATTTAACAGTTTATATGCTAGCGACAACTTTAAGGTTTTAAGTACACATAGTACAAACAACAGTACGTACTCCAACAAAGAAAATTTATAAACATTTATGTCAAATTTAAGAATAAATAGATTACCTTGTTTGAGAACAGGTTCTGTTTCTCATAGTATTCACTTCTTGTTCTCACAGTACTATCTCCTCTCTGTTGAGGCGAATAAGATAGGTGGTAGTTTAACAGGTATACCAAGGTATGAAAAGAACATTATCCATATATGTACCTTCTCTTCCAATGCTTCCTTTCCAGTAGACAATTCATCAAGATGAAAAGAGGAAGAATCATAACCAGAAGGTTGGTCCTTGCACAATGGAATATCCTGTTGACATAATAAATAGGAATTTAAGATCTTTGTTTCTATGGCAAGCAATATCAAGAATGTTAAACTGCATAATAATTTGCTTGTGTGATTTGCTAACAAAAAGACAACTTACTGGTAATGCAATTGATTGTACAGTGCTGCTAATTACATCAGAAGTTGCAGTCAAGAACTCATCTACATTGCCAACCATTTCGTGTCCAAATATGGAATCAGTTCCACTGCAGGAGGAAAAGAGAGATACAGAGCTACTTTTGACCAGTGAAAATTATTAGAAATGGTTAAATGAGTTACCTGAATATGTTGTCAAGATCCTCGATATCTCCAATATTGGCCCAGTCACAATCAAGGAAAGTACCATTCTCTTCGTCATCTTTGTCATTATTAAAGATTTCAGATGGACTATCGAACTGCACTGTAAATGTTCAAAAACTATATTTTATTGGAATATTCTACACCTCAGTGACAAAGCATAGCACTAGATCGACATCATTATACCTCTTATTTTGTCGAGCTTTTTTGTTCCACTGATATCGAGCATTAATTGTGCTTCAATAGCATCTCTATTACAAGAATCATTGTACTCTTTACTAAGAGAAGCACTTAAAGAAGGCAAATCAGGCCATGAATCTAAATCAAGTTGTGCAGCAATAAGTTCTTCACTTGTAATGAAAGTCGAACTATTGTCCTGATTAATCCCCAGAATATCATTCTTAGATCCTGAAGACTGCTCACTTGACCTTAAGGAAGTGTCTGCTTCATCATTTTTTTTCCTTTTATAATTACCCAAAGGAGGTAATGGATTCTTGTCAGCACCATTAGGATAAGGAATAATATCGGCTTCATTCTCAGAAAACTCACACCACATTGTATCCCCTACCTGAAATTATTCACATTAACCAAAAAACTACTAAAAGAAAGAAGAATGTACTTGGAATCAAGAAAAAGATTATACTGAAATCACATTTGCAAAAAAAATAAAAAAATCTCACTAACAAAATAGAAAATTAACTGCTTTCTAAAATACTGTTAAATTCAGTATGCACACGTGTCAGAATTCAGAAACTATAGGTTAAGAAACTGCACCACTATTTCAAAGTGAGGCATGCATCCAATATTTTGTTAACTAAAGTGTATAATTCAATAGTAGAAGAATTAGAATACACATACCTTAAGCAGCCCTCTCTTACCTAAGTATGTATTAGATAAGCAACATTTACATCTAGATCCTTGTACTACTACTACTACAACAACAACCTTTATGGATCCTTTTATACCATTGGGCTCTATCCCCTACTATATCATCGTCTATACTTAAATAAATTTTATCTTATTTTATAATGGCTAACCAAGTCTTTTTTAGACTCCCTCTTTCTCGTTTGATGTGTATGTTTCGATGTTTGTCATAGTTTCACATCGTCTAACTGAAGCATTTATTTGTCATCTAAGTTCTCTAATGCTCTCATTTCTTATTTTGTCCATCCTAGTATGTCCACACATCTACCTTAACTTTCTCATCTCTACAACTCTTATCTTTTGCTCATGTACTCGATTCATAGCCCACATTTAACTTCATATAACATAGCAAGTCTAATTGCGGCTTTGTAGAACTTTCCTTAAAGTTTTAGAAGAAGCTCTCCTTTATTTTCACTATTATATCTGTATTCTATGTAAAACATATCTCTCGATCCTTCATCATTTTGCAAAAATGATCCTAAATATTTAAATCTCATCATCTGCGATCTTAACAAATGTCTCATTACATCTAATATTGTTAAACTTAAATTTCATGTATTCTGTCTTTATTCTACTAAGCCTAAAACCTTTCCCTTCTAGTATTTCCCTCCAAGATTCTAGTTTAGTATTTACTCCTTCACGTGTTTCAACTACCAAAACAATATCATTAACAAATAACATGCACCACAGTATTGTATCTTGAATGTGTCTAATGAGTTCGTCCATAATTAATGTAAAAAGATAGGGACTTAAAGTTGATCTTTGATGTAATCCTATCTTTATTGGAAATGTTTCAGTTACTTCGCCTAAAAGTTTTTACTCTGATTGTTTGCATAATTACAGTTAGATCCTACTCTAGGACATAGTAAATCTATAAATTGATCGTCAAGATTGCACTTATTATTTTGCAAAATGACAATTTATCTGTATAGTTTTTATCGCCTAATAAGCCAAAGTTTGAGTCCATATGCATGGGAGATTGTAATCACGATATAACCTCATTGGTGCATTCCAATCCACATTCAGTTTGATCTAGCTTCTATGCTATACTATCTTTCTTATTTAAGATAGTAAGATTTCCTACCAAAAGGGCACGATAAACTTATGTAGATAATCCATCTGTGGGGCAAATTTACCCATCTACATCAATAGATCTGAAAGTGAACTTGATCTCGACAAAGGAGTCGCTTGCTTGGGTTAGTCATCTCCTACAGAAGAATTTTCATGCAACCTCCCAATTACCTAACATTAACTAATTGACCACACACAATGAAAGATATGCCAAGCTTGGCAACTCAACTTTCCAACTAACCTTCCGTTTTGTCAGATCATATAAGAACACACATCTTGGCAATAGTTTGACAATTCGTCTGTAGGAGAGCAACAAATTTAGTGCCTAACACATGTAGCATTGTCGAACATATCAAGTCCATATGGATATAATTTTGCGTTAGTTCAAGCAAGCGTGTGGTATAAGACTTGAGGCAAAGAGTTTATGATCAAGTGGCTTCAATTTTGCGTTAGTTCAAGCGTGTGGTATAAGACTTGAGGCAAAGAGTTTATGATCAAGTGGCTTCATCATCTGAGACAGTAGAAGCCTTGAGCGACTTTGTTTTGGATGGCGGAAGCCTGAGTGACTTCATCTTCAGAAGTGGAAGCCTCAAGTAGCTTCATCTCAAGTATTGTAAGTCTCAACCACTTTGCCTTCAAAGGAGGAAGCCAAGAGTGGCTTTTTCTATGACAACAGAAGCCTCCAGCTGCTTCATCATCTTGAAAATCTTGTGGAAGCTTTGTTGTTGTAGTTGGGAAGCTTCATCATCATGGTTAGTTCAAGATGTTGAATAGCCTATTTGGAACTTCAGCTTTTAGAAGAGTCTTGGGATCTTATATTACCTGGTTATCAAAGCTCCACAAATCCATGATGAGATGTAATAGAACCACCTTAGCAATGAAGGTGTGCTTTACAAATGATCCAAATTTATTGTATCCGAAGCACCCATAACCATACCCTTGCCATATAGTGGTAAAAATGTTTTTCAATACATTGAAAGCCTTCATTTTGGTCCCTGGGATAAAAGACTGAAATTGAAAGATTTCGTTGAAATTGTTTGTTTGTAAATTTCCCGAAAAGCTAATTATAGGTTCTTCTCTCCATCGGAACAATAGGGCTGTTATGCTTATTACTAA
>JBBPFP010086442.1:0-18104 GCA_037974795.1 Kaempferia galanga | reverse complement strand
ATAATGAGACAATTGTTAAGATAGGATGTGACGAATTGATTGAAATTAAGAGATTTAAGTATTTATGATCATTTTTATAAAATGATGGAGGGATATCTTACATAAGTTATAAGTAGGATGGTTGAAATGGAGGAAAGCGTCGAGTGTTTTATGTGATTGTAAAATACCTTTAAAATTTAAAGGAAAGTTCTACAAAATGACGGTATGCTATATGACACTGAATGTGAGGCTATGACTCGAGCACATGTGCAGAAGATGGGAGTTGCAGAGATGAGGATGTTAAGGTGGATGTAAGGACAGACGAGCATGGACAGAATAACAAATGAGAGTATTCGACAGAAATCAGAGTTGCACCTATTGAAAGAAAATTCTAAGAGACGCGTTTAAGATGTATTTAGACTGCTTTGGTTGTGAAGCTATGACAAATACACATATCAAATAAGGAAGAGACAGACCAAAAAAGACTTGGTTAGTAATAATAAAATAAGATAAATTTTATTTAAGTATAAATGATGATATTGTAAGGGATAGAACCCAATGATGTAGAATGATCTATATAACTGACCCCACATAGTGGGATAAGTCTTAGTAAGTCTTGGTTGTTGTTGTATCACAAAATTGAATTCATACTTTTGTTCTGCTTTAAAGCCTTCTATTTATTTTCTTGATTATTTTGTTTCTGTGAAATTACTTTTGTTATTGAGGATGAGTATCCTTAGATTGGAAAATTTTTCAGCAATTCAAATTGATGCTCTGGTTTTGAAATATTTGTGGCTTCTTGCTTAATGATCTAATTATTATGCTACACAAGTTGAAAGTACATTTGCTGCATGTGATCTAGGAATTCTTCTCTGTCTATCATGGAACGTGATTGCTGTGATTGTTTGCTGGATTAAAGGGGGAGGTGAATATTCTTATGAACTATATTCCTTCTTTAACTGTGCAGTTAACTTATTTATTCTACCTTGTTTGCGCCTCATCCTTACTATATGCAATGTTTTCATATACAGGTGTTAAAATATTTTTCCTTGCGGTTATCTATGCTTTGCTTGGATGCCCTCTTTCCTATGTGCTTTGGTACAGACCATTGTATCGTGCAATGAGGTAGGCTCCTATAATCTATGTGATATGCCAATCTGTACACAGACATTGCTTCAACATGTTGCTTATATTGTAGCTGTATTCAAGCTTGTCTAATTATATTTTATTAGCATCAGATGATAATATCTGCAGGCCACAGAGTTCCAAGCCGTATTTTTGTTGTATGGATAACTATGTTCTTCATTTTGTTCTCTTAATTATCCAATTGTGTAGTTGGATTGTTTGCAATTAGTGGCAAAAGGCGAAGCACTCACCCCCACTAGCCCGCTCTGGGACGAGATAAATCACGGTGACTGAGGAGGCAAGTGGATGTGTGGTTCGATCCCTTCATCTCAAGTGGTAAACCTCCATCCACTTACCACCTCAACTGTGGGGGCAATTTAAAAAAAAAAACCTATAAACCCAGTTAGTCTCATTGACTAGCCCGGGGGTGGTCGACCCGACCCCACAGATGTTTTCCACAGGCCACCAGTGTAAATCGGGAAACACTCCTGGCGGATGTTCTAGAAGCTCAGCGTCTCTTAGTTGTGAGTCTCATTTGGAGGAAAAATTCCTGCAAATATGCCATAGTTGGGAATCAAACTGTGGGTATCTGGTAGACAATTGAGCGCCCTTACCGTTGCACCATAGCCCTAGGAGTTGCCTGTGGGGGCAATTAGTTCCTTATGGAGGGGGTAAATCAATATTGATTAAAAAGAAATGCTAACCTTATAACAGGACCTATGTAAAACCACGGACATAATTGTGCTATTGTGGGCCTTCATTTTGTTTCCCAAATGAAAAGGGGGCTCATTTTTTACTCCCATGTTCTCAAGAAAAAAAGAAAGTTCATCCGGTAAGACTTGGTTTTATTAGTTCTCCAAATAATTTGTATATCATCCTTATATCTTTTTTTTATGTATTAATTATTTTATCTTTTTCCTTGTCTTTAATAGTTATATAAGAGAAAATTAGGGAGATCCAATGACTGGAGGAAAGATGTTTATATGACAATTTACTAACCAATTAACTTTAACATGTAGCTAACCCATAAAAATATTTCAAACAGAATTCAAATTTCTAGTTGGAAACGGAACCTTTTTTTCTCAATCCAATTCAATTACTTTGCCCTTTTGGTCTTTCTAAATTCACTTAAATGATCATCGGATACTGATCCATTTAGACTGTACTTCGAATTTATTAAACAACAGCCAAATGTAAGTCTAGAGGGCACAATTAGGGGGAGCTTGCACAGATATTGGTCTAGTTCAGCTCTAGCGAAAAATTGATCCAGTATGGATTAGTTCAACATTTTCATTAAGTTTGCTTTGTAATTTTTTTTTGATATAATACAAATTGATCCTGAAAATTGATCTAACAAGTGTGTGTGTGTATATATATATATATTGGTTAAATGGGCTTTCTGTATTTTTCACTTTAACTAAATGACTCATATTTACCAATCAATTTAAACTGCTAAAAAAATAATCTAATGTATTACTAATAAATTATACTTTCCAAATTTAATTTATTTGAATGGTTGCCATGTACCATGTCTAGCCTAGCATATTGTGGCCTCTATACTGTTCGGATTTGAGGCTATTTATTCATAATTCGAATTTGGTACCAGGGTGATTGGTGAATGTTCATAAAGTGTTGGAATTAATTCATAAAGCTAGTTTGTTCATTAAGAATTTACAGAATTGAGTTTTTCTGGATGTTTGACATGTCCATGTCTGAAGATAGCGACCCAGATGCATTGTTAGCTGCAAGTTCCAACATGGTGATTGGTGAAGCATAATTTGCCAATGCTTACCACTTTCATTGTGCTTCCTTTGCCCTTGTTGAAATAGGGTTCTGTTATCCCCTTGTTTGGTTCGTATGATGCTGGGTCAATAGCATTGTCTATACTGGCGAAAACAATTGAGTTGTTAACCCCTTTCTATTGTCATTCTGAGTTGCTACACAGTCATCAATCTTAGTTTTGTTTCCTCAAAATTTATGGTACGTTTTATTTGAAATTACAGTTTTCTTGATGCTTGCTTTAAATCTCCACATGCAAAAAGGTGCAAGAACTGTCAAATCATGATAGTGAGAAAAAACAAGTTCTAATATTAATGCCTCAAAATTTAATTTGTAACATTGCAATTTTGATATCCAGAATTCTGTGTTCTATTTGCAATACTTTCGAGCTACTTAAGTTGGCAGGCATTTTTCTTGTTACTAAGCTGTTTCTTTGGTCAACCAGGACTGACAGTGCACTCAGGTTTAGCTGGTTTTTCTTCTTCTATCTGGTAACTGCATTGGCAAATCTCTGTGTTTCTCATTAACCCTTTCATGTCTTGTTTATATTGTCATAACTCATAACCACATGTGCAGATCCATATTGGCTTTTGTATTTTTGCAGCCATCGCCCCTCCAATTGTATTCCATGGGAAGTCCTTAACGTAAGTCAAAATTTCTACTTCAATTCATGATAAAGGACACTGGAATTGGATTTCTTTCATAATATTTTACCTCTCTCAAGGATGTTTTTTTTTTTTTTTTAAAAAATCTTTGGGAATTTGTTGGATGGCAATTTCCTTCTAGGTAGTAGTATTTATGAGTTGGGGGTGGTTAGATAGTAGCATGACATAGAGTTGACTGATTCCTTAGGGAAGATAAAAAATTTAGCCATTTGTGCTTCAACATCAATATTATTTTTTCTTTTTCAGCAACAATTAATTTTTAGCTTTATGTCTCCAACCCACCACTGTTTTCAAAACTGGACAAAGCAGGTGAGTGCGACCCAAATTGGGAACTTGGACATGCCCTTTGGTTGAGTGTTAAAACTGGAATTAAAAAGGGTCAAATCCAAACCTGGAAAACCATTCAAAACCTTAAAATTTAAAACCAAGTAAAAAAATGAGATCAATGATTGAAGAAATGACAATCAATATGAAATATACTCCACAAATTTATTTCATTGCTTATGAATTAGTTGCAACAAGAAGAAATGGGGTAAATACCAACAACTGATATCCTCATCCTAAGTTCACATAAAACTATTTATTTTGATCGACAAATAGGAGAGCATCCTTGGATGTGAAAGAACAGAGGAGATCAATAAGTAGCAAGAGTGGCAAATATCTAGGCGGTACAGTTGGGTGAGATATGGATTGCTGTTAACCTTTTGCCAAATAGGATTGAAAGGACCGAAAAGGCTAATGATGAAGAGCTTGGTCGAGAAGGAAAGTTTGATTGGAGAGGAGAATGAGAGGAGAGGCTGCCTTGATGTGACTTGCTAGAGAAGAGATTAGGAGAGTGGCAACTACTGCAGTTAGTGGTGGTACATCATGTATTCCTATTTGTAAAAACCCTATCCTGAACCAACTAATTAAGTTGCTTGAACAAGCTCAACAAGGAACGGGTAACTTCTTGCAAACTTATTTCACTTGAATCATATACATTTATATACATTGATCATCCACAAAATAAGAATGTAAAACCATGCATGATAATTGACAAAGAAGGAAGAGTATTGCCAAATACAAGCACCAATATGAATATGAATCGGAAAACAATTGAAGAAAATTTAGAACAGCATCGGTGTAAACAAGGGCAAATCCTTTTCCTTTATGACCCCTCAAATTGGATATGTTGGAATTTTCTTCAATTTGCATTGAGCACGGATAAATTTTGTCGGATTACCAAGTTAGATTGGATGACACATTTGGATAAGATGATCTGCACAAACTTTAGGATGACCTGATATCTTAGGCACGCCCATGAAGTCTATATTATCACTTGACGTTAATTGGATGACCCACTTGGTCCATCGGTGATATGCGTAAGATACAAGGAAATAGGATATTTGAGACATAATCCTGGATCAAATGATCAATATTGTTTGTGCGTGATCTGCGCGTCTAATGGGATGATTGGAAAATTTCAAAAGGAAACAACATAGGCAGGAGTGGATAATGAGGAAGTCTAAAGCACAGATCGATGTGGAAACAATTAGTTGGCAATGGAGGTGTTGTGGCAACAAAGCACCAACGGAACCGATGAGACTGTCTATAGGAAATAGCGGACCTAGTAATCTGCTTAGAGGAGAGTGATGTTAAAAGGAAAGGGAATACCATGATCATCCTAGGGCCTCTCTAACCAAAAACACAAGGGAAGGTGACTTGCTCATTCATATTGCTAATAAAGAAGCAACGGTGATTAAGATGATTCTGGTGAGAATAAAGGGTGTTAGACAAGTGTTGTCGATCAAGGATGATGGAATGACTCTGGTATCATAAAATCTTTTAGCAAAAGTGGTTCTCACAATCGTATTCATCGAAATCATATATACATTGATCATCTGAAAAATAAAACTAAAATATGCAATTGACGACTGATATCAGAAAAATACTAGGTGATAATATCAATATGAATCAAGAAATAATTTGAGAAAAATCAAAAACAAGATCGGTATGAATCTCATTTATTTGGTAGAGCATATCATTTAATCAAACATATTGAAATACATCAAAATAAACTAAAGGATGCATCAATGGGATCTAGCTATCATCAATCTTCAAGGCTAATACTGAAATTGATACAACGACTATCAATGGGCTAACCTGAATCCATTGCTAATGTCATCGTATTGCTTGTCATCGGAGATCTTGTAAGCACAGTGGAAGTCTTCCACAAAATTGAGCCGACAACCCATGACCCTTCTCAATGGGGAAGTAGAATGAAGGAGAGGAGAAGTCAATTCAACATACCCTAATTGAATCAATTCTCTTCCTTTATATACTCGATCTAACCTTGGGGACTATCTGCTATCAATGTTAATGAATCAGGTTATTGGATTTGCACATTGAATCCACATCCAATTAATCCAAACCTCTTTTATATGCAATCCACATTAGATCACTAATTAAGGTTTAATTTTCTTAATGATAATTAGTCGTGTGTGTTAAGCAAACGTAAGCTATATTATAGAGATTTAAGCCCATCAATATGAACTTAATCCTTTAATCTCCCACCAGGTTATACTTGATCCCTTATACAACACAACCCCTACTACAAATATCCCTTTTCATAGCTTTCCAATGCTCTGGTCCTGATCCAAGGTTACTCAAACATTTGCCCAACATCTCCACAATGTACGCAGATTTGGACGCATACATACTTGATGATACATCAAATTCCTTACGTTCGATGAATAGGGGAATGATTATCCTAAGGAAACCGGCGAAAAAGTCTCATGTAATCAATATCCTGCTTCTGAGTAAATCCCTTGGCAATTAGGTGTGTCGTATACTTTTTGACATTACCATTTGGTGTGTCGTTTGGTTTTAAATATCCATTTGCAACCAGATTTCACACATTCAGGCATTTCTACAAGTTCCTAAATATTGTTGTCTGCCATAGATTTCATCTCTTCTCTTATGTCTTCAATCCATTTTTTAGATAAGGACATTGTTTGACTTCTTGGAAGGATGTGGGGCCATCTTCTACCCCTATGTCAAACTCATGATTTTAGACACATACATAATCACGAGATATCATGGATCTCCTTTTCCTAATGAATCTCCTTAGTGACATTTGATCTTGAGGTGGTTGGGAGTGTGCTCAACCGTAGGAGGAATACCTCTATTTAAGCTGATGTATCTTCCAATTGTGTTGGAGGGGACATGAAAATATTGTCGTCAACTACTCCTTTCGGTTGTGCAGCTTTTGTACGTGGAATTGTGACCATTTTACTGTTAGCTACATCAACAGTTACTATATTAAGATCACCAATGTTCTCAAATGATATTTCCTTAATTTTATCCCTCCCACCATTCTCAATGAATCTGGTATATCTGTCTCGAAAAAAGATATACTCAAGGGGTTGTAAAATATAAATCCTCTTGAGTTTTTGGAGTATTTTACAAAATGACAAATAATAGTTTTTTGAGTCCAATTCCCGTTTATTAGTCATTTTCCCCTTAATACACTTGTCCCACCATGCTTTATCTATATAGGTTAGTATAATTTATCAATCAAGGAATTAGTACCACATAGAATAGACTTTCGAAAAATACTAATTTTTTAAATTTCAAATGAACAAGTGTATTCGGATTTGTCTAAATATGAAACAAAAAATAACGGCAGTACAAATATATTTTTCAAATTCAAATATGCTTTGTTTTCTAAACAAATTCTAAAGACACCTATTGCCTCTACTTTCGCCTCCTTGCCATTTCTTGTATAGATGAGTTTTTCAGCATCAATTGATATTTAGCTTGCAACCCTGCTTTATGCGCCAATAGGTGCGTATCTAGGGCAATCCTCCTTTATATGACTTTTCTTTTTACAAAAGAAACAAATTGGGTCATTCGAATACTAATATGAGGATGCAAAGTCAGCACTATGAGATGTGTCATGCTTCAATCTCTCTTCTTCCTGTGCACATTGAGTTAGAGCTTATTTAGTGTCGAATTCTCTTTTTGAGTGTTGTAACTTAAAGAGAGTGAACTAGGTAGGCTGGGAGATTAGAATGAGGTTCACAAGGACACTTTCAGATATTTCTAACTTTATTGTCTTAAGCCTTATAAACAAGTTCAACATCTCCATGATGTATTCTATAATGCTACTCTTCCCGTTGTACCACATAATGTGGTAATCTCGACCGTTTTAGGTGAATCAATTCCCTAACTCCTTAATGAAGGTTTAGCATCCACATCTTCAGTAATCAAACCTCTAAGTGATTCAGGAATGGACATCTTTATGACATTAGACTCATGCAATTTGATTGCTCCTAGTTGTCATAGATTACCTTTTAATCTGCAGTAGAATCACTAGTTAACAGTGTAGGACGATCATGTCTAAATGCAAAGTCTAGATCCATGCAGTCTAATAATACTGTTATATGCTCTTTCTATTGTTCAAAGTTTGTACGGGATGTTATTTAGATTAGGAGACATTGAAAGTACTATATAAATAAATGCAAAGGACATAACTCAATTTACTAAACAAAGCATGTATCTTATAATTGTGTAATAACAAAATGCAACGCAATTTTATGGGTATTAATTAAGATACATAGTGCAGAATTACATTAAGTCTTTAAACTAAATTGTAACTTGCTATTGGTACTCTCCAAATAACTTATAATTACCTTCATCTGCCACATAGCTCGCATTTTTTTGGGCCGACGCATTATGCGCATGACACTTTATTTATGAGCTTCCTTAGTTAACTTATATTTTCAACTATCATTCATAACACTTCTAATCGACCACATAGTGCCCCTTCCTTGGGGTTGACACACTGTGCATGACCTAGAAGCCAAACTAGACTTTTGAGCTTCCTTAAACATAATAGTTCTCGCTTTAGCAATAATATTGACTTGGCTAATAACAAGCGAGAAGGATGAAAACACAACTAATCAGTTATTAATCGATTGACACACTATCAATACATTGCCAAAAAGTCTACTCATTATATGCAAATTCCTGGACACGTCAATCGACTGATACACGTTGAGTTCCCTAATCAACTCAGAAGGCTTCTATTCTCGAGTTCATCCACCCCAATTGATCCACCAATTGATTTGGAGACCTTTTGTGGACAACCCACAACAATCGATTGGTGAAGACTGCCCAATCAATTCCGATGTCTTCGGTATCCAACCCAGGGTTATCCAATCGATTGGCTCCTTTATGACAATTGATTGGGGTTAACCAATCTATCAACCCAATTTTCGTGGGCATCCCAATCAATTGGTACTTATGGCAATCGATTGGTGTTAATCAATCGATCAGCCAATCGATTCCAACCCTTTTTTGCAATTCTTGGCATTCCAACCGATTAGTACTTAAGACAATCGATTGGTAAACACCAATGGATTTGCCCAATCGAGTTGGGAGCATTCTGTGCCTTAATTTGCGCCTATCAATCAATTGGTGACCCTGATAAAAAAAAACTTGATTTTCTAAACATGATTTTCAGCTTGGAAATCACTAAAATCGCACTATCAATCGCGTTCTTCGCGGATAATGCAAACAACTCAATTACTAGGTTACCTATCTATACTACATTCGATGGATATGCATCAATTTCGTTTATCCATATGGAATGAATACAAAATCGATGTGTATTTCCAAATTTTTAAGGCTAATCCTTAAAAACCACCTACGATAAGCTAATCATAAGCTTCGATACCAATTGAAAGCAGTGTGATACATCAAAATAAACTATAGGATGCATCAATGGGATCTAGTTATCATCAATCTAAGGCGAAAATTGAAATTGATGCAACAACTATAATGCCACTGTATCACTTGTCACCGGAGATCCCACAAGCACAACATAAGTCTTCCACATGATTGAGTCGACAGCCCTAGGTCCTTCTCAATGTGGGGAAAAGAATGAAGGAGAGGAGAAGTCAATTCAACATACCCTAATTGAATCAATTCTTTTCCTTTATATACCTGGCCCAACCTTGGGTGTTGTCCACTATAAAGGCCATACCTCTATTTTTTAGATGATTGGTTCAATGTCTGGCTTAGTTTTGAGATGGACATCTCAACCTGGATATGCAGACTCTTCATCCATCTCCCTTATTGGAGCAAAATGTGATTTCGCTCATCCCAAGCGACCTAGTATCACCGGTCCCATGACAAGATACATGCGTAAATCACGGGGAGCATTTTGTACTAGCACAGTGACCCTTTGCATAGGGAGGTGAGGCACCTAGCGCGGCATTTTGCACTGCTAGAAATTGATCCCAAAACTTATTGACCCAAACATTCATACAGGGCTATATATGATTGTGTTGAACACTTAAATATGGTTTCCATCTGCTTCAACTCAAAATTGTTAAAAAATATATATATTTTGATTTTTTTAATGTTCTTTACAAATGGCTTTTTGGAGTTTATTTCCTTCTTTCCTTCCCGCCAAATGAAACTCTTTCTTTCCTCCAATAAAAAATAAATCCCCCTTTTCTCTATCCGCTTCCTTTCCTCGCTATTTTGTTCAGCCTAAGTGAGAAATGTTGGAGCATCTAATTGTAGAGTGCTTATGAATTTCCCTTGGGCCCTGAAAAATTTTAAAATTCATTGGTCAAAAATAAAAAATATTAAGAAAAATTGAAAGGAAAAAAAGTATTTTTAATCTTTCATTTTATGCGAAAGTGAGGTTTCATCCTAAATCGGATGGAAGCAATATAGAACTAGGAAGAAAGTTTGTCTTTTCCTTCCCCCTAGCTTTTTTGTCAAGGGAAGTGCAGTGAAACTTGGGGAAATCTTTTTGTTACTTTTTTTATTGTTTTTCCCTAGGAGAAACACCCTTAAAGATTGCATGATATGTCAATGATTTGGACCAGCTTATAATCTCTGTTGCGATCATGCAGTATCGTTGATGTCATTTTCTTTCTGTCTAATCAGGGGAATCCTAGCGGCAATTGATACCTTCTCAGATCATGCGTTAGTTGGGGTGAGTTCATGATTTATACTTCTGACATTTGAGTCATTTTATACGTGGATACTGATTTTATTTGCTTTCATAATATTTTTTTGTTAATATATTTTAACTTTTTGTTTTTATACTGAAATGCCCTTGGTAATGTATATTCTCAAAATTCTTCAGTGGTCGTGAAAGCTTACACGTTGTCCTGGTTACAGATCTTTTACTTGGTGGGCTTTGGGCTGTTTTGCTTGGAGACACTAATAAGTTTGTGGGTACTTCAGGTTTGTACTAGACAATAACCTTGCTTTCTAAAAAAAAAATGACCAACTACATATCCTTTTCCAGTACATGTTTTCTTTTCCTCTTTAAAAGCGTGTAACTCATGCAAACATCTGCTATTCACTTTAATCACTTGTGAGATTGAACATCTCATGTAGCTTGTAGATATTTTAGTTCTCCAACCTTTCTTGTTGGTGTATGCTCTCCATTACAATTCCAAGGTCTGGTGCGATGATTCATCAGTATGCATTTCCTTGCAGAAAATTTATATGTACTTCAGAGGTCACAAGTGAAGCTACGCGGAAAAGAGCTGCTTTATGGTGCAGAAGGTTATGATACAAACTTGGCATTTAGCTTGAGACTTTGGATCAAGTTGTATTAGGCAGAAATGTGTGCGTGAGTTTTAATGTGGATGCAGTTCATTTAGTTTTGCTTATTATTTTCCAATTGCTACAGCAGTCAAACAGATGTTATCGTGCTTCATATTATCGTGTTAATCTGTGGAATGGCGACGGTGCGTGAGATGTGCGGAGTCACTTCTCATTTACTTCTCTTAATATTCCAATTGCTACCACAGCTTGTAAATATAAAACTAAAGGATGCAAAATATTAAAATCAAATCCGAAAAGTTAAGATTCAAACTATCAAACCAAGTCTTTTCCCTAAATCTCGCACTCGTATCGAATAGATCAAAATAATGAAAAATGAAAGATTTAAGGTTCCGTGCTAAAATCTTGAACCTCAGCTCGGCTGTGTTGATCACACACGCTGTTAATAGGTGACGAGATATTTTAGTTCTATTTTATAAATTTTATAGTAAAATATACTACTATAGCAAGGGATAGCAAATAACAAAGTAACTAAATTATGCGAGAAAAGAAAAATCTAATTGAAAAGCGAAATGAATCGAACAATCAAACAAGTTCCATTTCCGGTCTGGCTTTTTAAAGTCGGAGTTAGGGTTTCTTGCCGCCCCCTATGAATACTGCTCTTATACGAGGGTTGGCCGTCATCGATTCGTGCTGCAAGCTGAGGCATTCAACTCGCCGCGCCGCTGTCTATTGTTTTTGGATTGGTGCCCGTGTGTCGGTGGGAGGATCGCTTGGTGATGAATGATAATAGTCGTCGAAGCTCGAGCTATATCGTGCCAGATCTGCCTTCAGGGAGGCGATGATGGAAGGTACGAATTCCTCGGTGGGTTATTTCTATCCCCGATTCGGGACGGAAAGAGGAGCATAGGAAGAATATGTATACTTGTCTTGCTCCTCACTCACCGCCTGAAAAAGAAAAAAGAAGGGATTTTGATATTTTTGTTTTTCTGAGTTTTGGTATTAATTTGCTGACGATGATGACAAAAAGGCCGGACTCACAGCTGCCCTGGAGATACATCCTTCAGTTGGTAGTAGAATGATGCAACTTGCGATGAAGGTGTTGTAACTGAGTCAGCTCTTTGATTTTGAACACGGACAATCCTTAATATGAATAGAGTTCCTTTGGTATTCGAGATCATTCTGCCCTTTATTTGAAAAGTTTTCTCCTTCATCAAAACTAAGTCGAATGCGACATTCTCTTCGTATAACGTATGCAAGTTCAAAAAATATAGCTGATTTAATTGCTAGCTAGGTATATGTTCTAATGCAGCAGAGGTCAAAAAAGCATGGGCATGAGTTTGATTTCCTGCTAGATCCTACTGGATAAGATAAAGCTGCTGGTGAATGAACTTTCAATTGGCAAGTTTAATTTCTATTTTCAAAATAAAAATTAGCGGATATCAAAATAGTATAACTATCTATAATCTTTGAAGTGGTCTTCATGTAAGCCATTGCTTAACACTTATAATAAGAGAGTACAATTCATTGTGAATTCATTCCGTTCATAAAGGCCATAGATAATCTTAGTTTCCATGCTCATTCTCTGAAGCTGCATAATTATTTTGGCCAGTTTCTAATATGGGGATTGTTGCAGCAGAGATTTACCTTTTGCAGAAATCATGCAACTGGAGGTGATGAAAGGAAATTGTATTCATCTTTAACTTCGTCCTCATCGTTCGAACTTCTCGTCGCAGCCAAAAGGAGCTAGCGGCCGGTGCTACATGGAGGCCGAAGTCGGAAGTGGCCAAGAGGAGAGAGATTATTATTATTTTAAATTTTGGTTTTTGATGATGTAGATTGTAGTTGTTAAAAAGTGTTCAATTATTATTTTTTAGTTGGCCTTCGAACCAATTAATTTCGGAAATGGTCAATTTCTAATTTCGACTCTTAGGATTTGCACTTGAATCTGTTATCCTAAAGTGTTCAATTATTGAAGCAAGTTCATGTTGTTCATTCCAAATGGTGCAGTGATAATTCTCATTCCGGGGATCTTTTTAGATTGTCCCATACAGTTTAAAAGGGAGATAAATATCATTAACTTTGCCTGGCATACGGTAAAAGGTGGTTTGTTCATCTCCACCCTTGTTAATCTGTCTCTTAATTAATATGGAGAAAGTAAATCAACGTGACTACTAGCTATTAGTGTAAATGAATAACGTACGAGGGAAAATATATTTAGATACTTTAAATTTTGATTCTAAGATTTTATATATCATAACTTTTAATATCTTAATTATTGCACCGCCAACACAGAGGAAGTAAATCATGGATGACTATTAACCATTAATACAAATGATTAAGACATAGGGGAGACATACTCAGCCATACCAAGATTCGACCCTTTGTGTGGAGGCAAAATATAAATTATGTTGCGTAATATAAAGTTTCCCTTAGCCTTATTCCTTCTGCTCGTTATCTATTACCCATTGACTTAGATTGTGTCATGATTATCCTTATATATATATTTTTATTTTAATACTATTATATTTGTGATTAAATAAAAGACTATGTCCGGATAAACTTTTTCCGTATGATTGCGGCAGTTTGGAACCAATCTGGGCTCAAGGACTGACCCAATCACCTGGCTCTTATTTGCCTGTGCAACTTTGGGCTCACACCTACTGTCCAAATCGGTGTTCAAGGTATGGCCCCAGCCAGACAAGTAAAACTTATTTGGCTCAGCTCAATCGAATTAAAAATGCAATTTTGTTGAAAGAAACAGAAGAATTCCAGTACCCAAACAAGCATATCAAGCATTGTTAATGCAATAAATTACATGAGCACCTCTTTTCATTTTGGGTGAAACCCCACTGAATGTTAAATCTGCATGTATCGCAATCCTGCCTAACAGCAGATTCATTGTAGCCGCTGAACAGTAATCCGTGGCTGCTACGAGTGGACTCTGTGCTTATCAGGGGAATTGCCGTCGGTTGTAGGTATCTTCATGAACAAAAACAGGAGTGGCATGGGCTGGCAACTGAGGATTCCCCATTGCGATACCTTGGTTTTGTTGAGCGTCACAAATTTGAGCATTTTGTGAAGATAGGGCGACGTAGTAGACTATACCGAGAGCAATACTTGCAAGGGATAACACTGCCCCTCCGGCGAATACTCCAGGCTTGACGACATAGCAGTAGCCAAAGTACATCATTTCTTGGCTCCTCTGATCGTTTAAGGCAGCGCCAGTCAGCAGTAAAAGGAAGGCTAATATAAAGGAGACCCTGCATTACTCAGACATGTTTAAAGAGGGAAATTCAGGTTTACAGAAAAAAGATCACTTGTTAAAGGAAAAAAGGGGGAAAAAACAAAAAAGAGAACAAGCATGCAATCTCAATCACTTAATCGATAGTAAAATGATCAAGGCAAGTTGACTAGAGGAAAAAAAACATAGGAGGTAAACAAGGAAACATAGCAACGAGCCACTAATCAGGTAGGATAATTAGCTAGGCAGCAACTGCGACGCACAACAAACCAGTAGATCATAGGATACAGACAACAGGAGTCGACAAGGAGGGGAAAAAAAATCTAAATAACTTTCAAAATAGATGCTCACCAAGAAGCAATGAAGGATATCAACCCTATTGTCCAATTGGTGTTTGGTGGGCCAGTGTGCTTCCTGCAACAGATACATCCTGCAACGATGTTTATTGTTACCTGAGCCATAACAAGAGCCAATGATGATACTAAACCTAGTACTAGTGCAGGGCTCTTGGGATATATGCATAGTCCATCTTCTGTTTGAACATCAGAAGCCTGTAATATTGTGGATGAGCTGAATAAGCATACACTTTGATTAAAAAAAAACACTGTTGATATTGTCATCATGCAGACAGATTAACTTACAAAAACGAGTCATCTTCAGGATATTTTAGTACCTCACATAAATGTAATGACAATAACATCAAAGAATGTCTTTCATGAACAATCTAGTGAATAGAGAGTCATCTTCAAGAAGTACTTTTGAAAAGTGCAAAAACAATTAATGAAGAAATACATCATTGTAGTTTGATTAGAGTTAAATAACATGACACTATCCGCAAGTTCTCCTAAATTTAATTATGTTGGCTTGTGCATCATGATGTGACTCTCAAAGTCTGGCAGGTATCCGGATCACCACCTAAAAATATGAGGTAGCTCAAAAGCACCACATCCTTACTGAAAGATTGATAGGTAGATAAGAAAATCAAAATCATCTAACAAGTTACCAAACTGAAGGAATAGACTCTCACCCAAAGTTTAACCTACTGAGCCATAAATCAAGGCCAACCAAATATACATAAAGAAGATGAAGAATCTGGTCACAACTTACGAGCTTCTTTTATTGTTTAGTGATGTTGAATTTGACCGATATCAATTTTTCAACAGCTGTTATTTGATTAAATTTGCACCAACAAAAGAAACCACTGCTATATATCAATGTCACTTTAATGCTTTGGGGCTGAAAATAACTCATCAATTTTTACACTAGATAAAAAAAAAACAAAAGAATTTAGAAGTTATCATGCAGGCCAAAAATTGATTAAGTTTCCCTCATCCTACAAAGCATTCAACATTCAAAAGATAAATTGACTAATCACATTCACCTTATCCTTCAACCACAAAACCATATAAGCATGCGACCTCTTGAAGTGGTCAATATTGAATGATGAGTAAGTTTGCTATCATATTGCTTGGTTAATCTCCTGATCCCACAAGTGTTCAGATATCAGAGAAGTTTCTGAAATCAGTATGGCTCATTCATCCTTCATTTTCAAAAGTATTCATCACTTATCACTCCAAAATACAGTAGCTCCCGACTAACAAGCTCTTAACATCTTTCATGAAACCTGGATGCTTAATGCACCATGAAACATTGTCATCTGAGCCTCAGTCATAAAATATAAAATTTGATGAAAGGTTCTCTCAGCCTGGACAGTATCTGAGTTGTTTGACTAACAATGTTCAGAAATAAGTCTCAATCATCCTTTATCTTTCAAAAGCATCAAAATCAAACTTCTCTTTACTACATTAGTTCCAAAAAAACTTGAAGGCACCTGGGTTGATTACCTTAACAGCTTTCAGGAAACCTAGATGTTTCATGTCAAGACTCTTCGCTTTCAATCAGGACTTAACACTCAGTCTTAGCTTTTGAAGTTTGAACTATACAGTCCACATGGACGATTTTGTTCAATAAAGGTTCAATAGTCCAAGTTCCTACTCGAGAGAAGTTTTCAAATAATATCGCTAGGGATAGTCAAACATCTTACAAACAGCCATCGGATAGAGCTCCGAATTCTACGCCCCGCATGCTGACAGAATACAAATAAAAAATGGAACAACATTAGGGGAAGTAATATGTCAAAACAAATCACAGGTACGGAATTTGCCTCACTGGATAAAATCCCCTCAAACAAATCGAAAATGAAGGGGGAGACTGTCCCAAAGAACACCAGCCCTGTCGATCTTCCCTACTTTGTCAGCTACCGTACACAGAAAAACAGTCCCATCCCAATCCACTCACAATTCAATCTAAAATTCAATAGGACCAATCGAGTGAAGAACGCACCGTGAGTTATGAGGAAAGAGTGCAAAAAAGAGAGCGAACGACACACCAAAACATCAGATTCCGTTCCATATACAAAGATAGCACTAGATCCAAGCAAGAAGAAATACCGATCAAGCAGAACGAGAACAAAAGTTCAAAACAAAACAAAAAACAAAAATCATTAGGATAAAAAAAAGACACAAGTGGGGAAAGAGAGCCGATCTGGCTCGCCGACCTCAATCCTAGTTGCCTCGGCTGCGAAAGCAAGCGCCGCGGAGAGGAGACCCAAGAAGGCCACGGCGACGCAGACGGCCACTACTTTCCGGTCCATGAGCAACTTCCGCCCACCAAAACCCCCGCTTTCTCCCTGGATCTTCTCTGCGCTGCGCTCGGGGAGCGACTGAATGGATCGATAGAAAGGAAAAGCAGATTCTTTTCTTCTCCCCCTCTCGCTGCTGCTTGTTTGCAAGCGGGAGTCGGCGGTGGCTGGCCAACGAGCGATCGACGAGGGAAAAGCAAAGCGAAAGAAACGACGCCTTCTCTCTCTCTTCCACTTACCAAGACGGGCGTAGCGCAGTTCGTAGTCGGATCGTGATTTGTCACGTTAGCACTAGGGTTCATTCTGTTGGAGTTCATTCCATTTAGTAAAAAACGTTGACCGAATAACCTTTTTCCACCGTAATCAAGACTGTCGCGTTTCCACTGGAAATAAATCTCGTGATGCGTTTTACAACCCTGTTTTTTCTGTTCCACGCATTAATTAATACATTTTTAAAAATATAAAAAATAAATATAGTCAACTCAGTCAAATTTAGTTGAATCAGGTCAACTCATAGAAATTTTTTAATTAATTAATCAGATGATTCGGTCGTCATGAGTGATAATCTTGCGAGTACGTCAACATTTAGGCTATGGTTACTAGGTAGATGGGATCATCTGGTCCGTAATCTCTGATCTCTTTTTGATCCATATCAGGAGGACCGTTGGATCAGATTAGTAATCTATGTATTGATTTCTTCTGATTTGATTCAACGGTCCCTCCTGATGTGGACCAGGAAGGGATCAGAGATTGCGGACCAAAGGATCTACTCTGGGTTACTAGGTGGAATAAAATTAGCAAATATAGGTTAATGGTAGGTGTGGTAATTTTGTTCTGGTTCGAGTTCGAGTTCGGGTTGATGGGTTTAGGTTGGTAGGTTGGTGGATTGGCGAACGATAACCTGAAACTGACCTGATTATTAATTCGGGTCAAACTATTCAACTTGAACCTGATCTGTTTATTTGGACTTGACCCGAACTTGACCCATTTGATTCAAACTCAACCTGAATCGTGATGATACCTTTCTCGTTCGGCGGTCGCGATGATATCTAGGGTGAATCATGGATGACACCTTATTGTGGCTTCGACATCGAGG
>JBBPFP010085359.1:0-18104 GCA_037974795.1 Kaempferia galanga | reverse complement strand
GCTATCCGATGCATGCATGCATGTAACATTTTTTTTAATTTTATTTTTCCTCTCCTCTTTTTCTTTTTCTTTCCTCTATTTGTTTTTTCTGCATGCATACATGATTATATCATGCTACATTGGGCCTGATATAAAATTATATCAGACTTAACGTTTAAGCATTTTGCTGATTTTTTTTATTGCATTGTAACACCTTTAATTCGTAAAAAAAAATGGATAGCTAATTAAACTCCTTGTAATCTTAGAAATCCACAAGAATTGAAATAGGTGCAATCAAAGCTCACTAAGTCTATCAATAGATTTTGATCTAGAAGAGATATTACACAAATGAGAGGAAAGTGAAAAAGTAAAAGTAGCCGTTGTTGTAGCGTACAGCTTTATCATGATTCAGTTTTTTTTTTAATTTTAATTTTAAAAATTTTTAATTAAAAATTTAATCATTTTATTGCTGTTCAATTTGATTTTTTTTAATACGGTATAATTTATTCGATTATATACTATTTATATGATAAATTAAATTAATTTGGCATGATTGTAAATATTAGTTTAGAGATAATAAAAGTATCAATTTATTAAAATAGTATGAAAACTAATAGTAATATTAAAATTTTATGAGACGGCTACTGATTGTGATTACGAGTCGGCAACTAAACACATGCGTCGCAACTCGAGCTCGTGGCTAGTTAACTGTGAGCTCGGGTTCGATCACGAGTGGCAGCTGATCAAGCTTGCGACCAAATTGTAAGATCGTGCCCTAGCTGTGAATCATAGTCGTGACAGGTGCGAGATTTGGCCAAGTCATAAATCAAGGCTAAGTCAATGACACGCGCATAGCACGTGTCAAAAGGTGATAAATCCCTACCCTCGCAGTGGCGGGAAGTCATCTACTTCCGCTTCTTCCCCTTCTTCTTCTCCTCTCCGATTCGTCGCCTTCGTTCTCTGCTGTCTCCATGGCCGGCAGCAACGGCAAGCGGAGAGGGGTGCAGCATTCGACGCCGCGGAACCCGCCGAAGCGATCGCAGTTTGACCGCCAAAACCCTCAACAGCAGCAGCCGCTGCCGACGAATGGATCGGCGGCGGAGGAGGAGATGATGGACGAGGATGTATTCCTGGATGAGACCATGTACCAAGAGGACGAGGAGGCCCTCATCCTCCTCCGCGACGAGGTCCTCTCGTCTCGCCTCTCCAAGTGGAGACGCCCTGCACTCTCCCCCTCTTATTTATCTGGCTCTGAAAACATCGGTACTTGTGATCTCGACCACATTTTTCTCCAGGTTGTAAAAGTTTGATTTTTGTTAGTTTTTATTTTCTTTTTGCAGTTTTTCAGCAGCTCGAGATTGATTATGTCATTGGGGAAAGCCACAAAGAACTGTTGCCTAGCTCATCTGGGCCTTCAGCGATTCTCAGGATCTTTGGCGTCACGAGAGAAGGTTGGGTTTGCTGCTTTCATACTTTTTTTAATATAATTTTTGACTAATTTGGTTTAGTGAAGAAATGAGTATGGAATTGGTTAGGTCACAGTGTCTGCTGCCATGTTCACGGCTTCGAGCCTTACTTCTATATAAAATGCCCTATGGGAATGGGGCCTGATGATATCTCCCGCTTCCACCAAACACTAGAGGTGATTTCATCATTATTCCATTGTTTGTCCTTTTGATCATAGTTAATCAATTTCTGCATTGTTAGTTGTGTTTTTTGAATTAACATTTTTTAGCTAAGATTTTTCTCTTGTGATCTGAATCATATAGGGGAAAATGAGAGAATCAAATAGAAACAACAATGTAGCAAAGTTCATTAGGCGGATTGAGTTGGTGCAGAAGAAGAGCATTATGTGTTACCAGAAAGATCAGTCTCAGCCTTTTCTTAAGATAGTGGTTGCCTTACCTACTATGGTTGCCAGTTGTCGTGGTAAGGCCTCTTCGATGAGAGAAGAAAATACCCCTTCCCTTATTTCACATTCTTTGCTAAATGGTGATGCTTTTGTTAAAATTTGGAAATTTGACCTCTTGTTTCATTTGCATAAAATGAGTGATCTAAGTATGATCTAGTAGAGGCCTCGTCTGGATATATGAATTCATATGTACAGGAGGCAACATCTAAAAATACAATATTTTGTCAGGTATTCTCGAGAGGGGTATTACAATTGAAGGCATTGGTTCAAGGAATTTTGACACATACGAAAGCAACATTCTTTTTGCACTTCGATTCATGATTGATTGTAATATTGTTGGTGGAAATTGGATAGAAGTGCCTGCTGGAAGTTATAGAAAGGTGATCAAGAATATGTCTTATTGTCAACTGGAAGTTGATTGCTTGTATCCTTTCCTACAGGAAGCAGAAAACTATCTTATTTTTCCGTTATAAGTTGATCTAATCAACTATTTTATATTAGTTGATTAAGCTAAGTATTTGTTTAATTGATTAGGATGGAGGGTGTCAGGAATAGAGGGATACCAATGAAAATTCTAGTTCATCTAATAAAAATATTTAATCTTGAAATATTCATAGTGATATACCCTTACATAAATTCTATAGAGGAATAATTCATATGGCTGACTCCAAATAATTGAGACAGACAGTTTGAGGATAATGATACTGTTATTTGTCACCTTTCCTTAATCCTTCAATAGATATTCCGAGCTGATCAGTCATACTCCTGAAGGGAAATACTCAAAAATGGCTCCGTTTCGAATATTAAGTTTTGATATCGAGTGTGCTGGTCGTAAAGGACTCTTTCCTGAGCCAACTCATGATCCTGTGATTCAGGTATTCGCTTCTGTTTTAATACACTGGGCAATTGCGCTGCATGTGATTTTCATTCACCTTTAACTTTTCCTTATTTTGAGTAGATTGCAAATTTAGTCACCCTTCAAGGAGATGATCATCCTTTTATACAAAATGTCATGACTCTCAAGTCATGTTCTCCAATTGTTGGAGTTGATGTGATGTCATTTGATACGGAGAGGGACGTTTTACTGGCTTGGAGGGTAAGTAGCTTTCAGCTCTTTATTTAGAGGTTATACAAAGTTCATTGAATATGGATTGCCAAGATGACTTTGACATGTTGGCATTATCTTTCCCTATACGATCAGTTCTTTGCGATTGTTCATTGGACTGTCTACTGAGGGATTTTGCTTGGAGTGTGGAATCATGCACTTATTTGAGGAAACAAATATGAACTCAATTGCAGGATTTAATTCGTGATGTTGACCCGGATATTATAATTGGATATAACATATGCAAATTTGACTTGCCTTATCTTATTGAGGTACCTGTTGTTTTAGCAATTTAAATGTATATCAGACTGATTTCTTAAAGATAAATGTGTATTCTGTCCTCCTTGTCACAGAGAGCTGCAGCCCTTAAGATAGGTGAGTTCCCAACACTTGGTCGCATAAGAAACAGCCGGTTACGTGTTAGAGATACAACATTCTCATCAAGGTTATGTATTCCTATTTCCTTGGCACATAGATAGCTGAGATTGTGTGCTTTGTTTGTTTTTGTTTAGTTTCTTTTTGGCAATATTATTATGAGTGAGTTTTTTTAAAATTCTTTGTTTTTTTTTTTTTTGGCATACTTGTCTGTCTCGCAATCCCATTGCATTATATTCATTTTGAATGATTATTTTGTATCCCATACTTCACATCTCATTGAATTGTTGTATGTGTAAACTAAGTCTCGTTGAATTGTTGTATGTGTAAACTAAGGTAGATTGTATCTAAAAATATCTGTGTGGTTTCTCAGTTAATGCTGTGCCTTTTCTTCATCATGCTCACTGGTGTTGCAGTTCAAGTATAAGTGATCTTATTGAATAAAAAATATATATTCTGTACTCATAAACCATTTTTTTTCTTACTGCTTGTTTGTGGACGGAGTGGTAAAGAAATATTTGAGTTGTATTGCTTTGCTTCCTTTTTCTCTCTTTTGTATTTACACTCCTGTTGTGGTTGTTTTTTCTCAAGAAAATGGAGATTTACTGGCTTTCACTTTAACTGCACAACGAGCGTTTACATATTTTAAAGTCATTTGTCCCAAATCCTGATGCATTGATTCACACCAGATTTTGCAAAAATTTGTCCGTTTATTTTTGGTACAGCATTTCCTAATTTTAACTATATACTAGGGTTGGACATGAGTGCCTTTTCTTACTATACCATCTATTTTTTGAGGGAAAATTAGAGCTTCCACCAGCACTAGCATGTACATGTGTCAGAAACCAGGTGTATCACAGCCCTAAACAGGGTTGTTATAGGCCATCTTAGCCTGAGATGGTGTTGACTCAAGCATCCTATGGACCCAATCTTGGTTGCCCTTGTCCGACTTAATAGTCTAGACCCTAGACAATTAAAATATTTATAGAAAACCTTAATTTTTTTATAATGTAGTTGAAAATGAAAAGTATTAAAAATGCATTTTTATAATTTTCAAGGAAATATATTATTTAAAAGTTACATGATTCAAATAATACATATGAACACAAGATTAGTAAATTAATGAATTTATATTTTGACTGAAATGTAAGTATTATTGCTGCCTTAGTGCCTTTTCTCTTTGGAATATGATCTAAAAATTTGGGGAACCGAATGACTGACTCTTGTAATATAGAGCTAATGGATCAACATTTTTCTTGAACTAATGAGCATGAAGCATCCGAACTTTAACACAAACCCTCATGCCTGTTATGACTTAGAGGTGCTGGGCTAGTTCTATTTGTCTGTTGTATTGAGGCCCATTATAACCTAGGTGTGGGGCTAGCTTGGTACCATGCTGAATTAAATTGGGGCTCATTTTTTCCTAAAATAACTAGTCACTTTAGTGTCGAATGTGCTTCTAATACATAGACATAATGGTTCACCACACTGATTCATATGGAACAAATGAACATTGAGCATCCTAGCTTCATCATGCTGCCCCTCACTCTCATCATGGCTCAGATATGCCATGTTGAAATGAGGTGCAATTTATTCAATCCAAAGCAGACTAGGCTGCTGCGAGAGGATAACCTTCTAATATATAGACATTGGATCACTAATGTAGGACTAATGAGGATGATGCATCCTACCTTCAAGTTCCATGTGCATCGACTCACAATTGGGCTATACTAAATAAAGATATGATTGACTGCTGAATTTAGACATATTCAATTGTTGTGTACTTTGGTCAATATAGTTTTGATTCATGCAGGCAGTATGGTGTGAGGGAGAGCAAGGAAGTTACAGTGGAGGGAAGAGTCCAGTTTGATCTGTTTCAGGTTCTTATATGAGTTAGCATATAATTGATTTGTCAATGTCTTATTGATATGTTTCTTCTTCTCTCTGTTTCTGAAGGCTATGCAAAGGGATTACAAACTTAGTTCATATTCTCTTAATTCAGTCTCGGCACATTTTCTTGGGGAGCAAGTAAGTTTTGCCATTTATTAAAGTTAATAAATGAGTATACTTTTTGCATTTTTATTTGGGTCATAATGTACCTTGTATCATAAATCAGTTAAAGTATAGGTGCTGTAGTGCATAGCTGTCCTATTTTTTTTCTGTACTCCTTTATGGTGGACAATGTTAATTCTAGTAACAATAACATAATGTAACACAACATTTATTTTTTCACAACCCCAGTTAGCTGTGGGAAAGATTAACTGGAAGAGATCTGCAGGATATTTTCCTGTGGTTTCTGCTGCCTCCTTTCTTGTTAATGAAATTCATCTGTGGGTAGAACTCATAACAAGTGATTAGAACTGAAAACAAAGCAAGCATAGTAGTGGAAACTACTCAAACCAGTTTGAGCTCAACTTGATCTCTCAACAAGCCTAGGTATTGGCATTAGTTTTTGGTAGAATTCTTATTGAGCTAAGCTCCAATGGTACATGGCTCCATTATAGTGCACAAGCTCATTCTCTGTTTACGAGTTGTCTTGTTTCTCCTGAACATACATATAAGCAAACTTAATTCCCAGGGTTTCCCTTGCAATGAATCACTTTGAGGTTCTAAATATTAGATGATCTTATATAGTATTTTTTTTTCATGCCTATTAAAGTTATGGGTAGCATTATCTGGGCTTTTAAATTCAATTTACTTCAGCTCGAATTAAACTCAACCTTAGATGAGTCTTTGATCTTGAGTACCTATATTAATTGAAAAGTATAATTCTCGGATTTGTTCAAATTTAAATGAGTCAAGCTCAATTTTGGCATGACTAGCAACTATGCTGGTTCTCAAATCCTTGCAGCCCTACTAGTGATTTGAATAAGACATAAAGCTTAAAATTGGATCATACACTTTCCTGCAAAAAGTGTATGAGTGGAACCATGCTAACTGCTTTGAGGACACCATATTCTGGAAAATGGGAGAATTGAAAAGCTAGAATTTTAGGGATCCTTGATCTATTTCCATTTCCTTCTAAGAATTAACAAGTAGAATGGCACCCATGTAACCTTCTTACCTGTGTTATTACATCTGATTGTATGAAGAAAAATAATCTCTGTCAGTCCTTAACTGCCACTCTTTGGTTGACTAGTGAGTATATTAAATTGCAGTTTGAAGTGAATATTGCTGCATTTTGAAGATGCTTGTGTTTAGGATTAAGAATATAGGGAGATTACCCTTTGATCCAATTCTTAGATATGAATTATGATGGTTTTACTTTCTATATTTTAACTTTGAAAATGAATATAAAATGGAATTAGATTTACTCAAAAGGTGAAAAGACATTATTCATTCGAAAAAACACACACCTTTATTTGATTTTGAAGTTCAAATTGCATGGCATTTTGGCTGTTAATTTGGGGAAGAAAATATTATACTACATTCATTGAGAGATAATCATTACATGAATATATAGAGGACAGATTGCATGGTATTTTGGCTGTTAGTTTGGGAAGAGAATGTTATACTGTATTCATTGAGAGATAATCATTACATGAGTATATAGAGGACTCATGATAAAAACCCTGTCTATAATTAGCAATGGGGGACTAATCACTGAGCCAATTAATCTAACACTTCACTCCCATTCAAGTTGGAGCATGGATATTAACTATGCTTATCTTGTTGTGGAAACTAGTAAAACCCATGACAGATTCTTCACTGTGAATCCATGATAGATTTTTAACTGTCTAATATCCTTTGCAGAATACACGTGTAAAAGCAAGCTCGTAGTCTCTATGATTAGGATTGCATATAATGTCAAAAGTGGGAATAACTGCTTAATTCAATTTTTCCCCTGACCTATGAATAATTAGGGATTTTGTTGACCTCTTTCACCTGTATGGATGTATACTGTATCTGCTTGTTGTAGTGTCTTCCCATTTAAGTGTTCAGTTGTATTCTTCCTAATCATGAGTGAACTAATGTGGTATTTGTTCTTAAGACAAGTAATTTAAATAAATATACCACCACGTGGTGTGTTACTGTTTCTGCTGACAGAATTCTCACTAGTGTTTTCTCTCTCCCTCACATTTAACCTTTTTTTTTGCAGAAAGAAGATGTGCATCATTCAATAATATCTGACCTCCAAAATGGTAATCCAGAATCTAGAAGACGGCTAGCTGTCTACTGTTTGAAGGTTCATTAATGACTTCAGTCATTATGTGTGCCTGAGATATTCTTAGAATTAGTGTTTGCTTTGCTTGCAAAGTTGCTATTGCTTGGTTGCATCTGGAAACTTGGTCTCTGTTAAGAATATTAAATTGGTCTCTGTTTACAGTTTAAGCTTTTGGGATAAGTGGTTAAATTAAACTTTAACGTACTAATTCAAATTGAATTGGCCAAAGTCTAAGGTCTAAATCTTGCCAGTGTCATAATATTACCTCATATGTGTTTAGTTTTTGCCAATTAGACCACCCAGTAAGTCTAGCTATATGTAAATGGGTGTTTTTAAAATATAAAAATTGATCTCTTTATTAACAAACCTACGCTTTGGGACAAGTGATTACCAAATTAACTTTAACAGTCTCTAATCTTGGCTGCCAAGGTAGACACTAGATTCTTTGGTATATCTGAACCGAATCAGATGTTAGATATTACCTGGTGGAGGTACTTATTGTATTCCTTGAGCTAATAAAATGATGTCCAATGTTGCAGGAAAATAAAACTGCTTTATGTATTTTACTCTGCATGGGTCCCCCGCATGCAGCTTAACTATGTATTTGATGTGCGCAACTAATTAGTAGTATTTAAACTAGATTTCGTGACAAGCTAATATACAATGCTAGATCTTGACAGATGGCATAGGTATGTAATAGTTGCTTAGTAATTTGATAAATATTACTTGAATGAACACACAACATTTTCCTCCATTGCTTTTACAATGCAAAAATGTTCTTCTTTCCCTTTTACTTTTTTACTGCTCAAGCTTTATTTATGCATGCAGACTTCTTTTACACCTACTAAACGTCCTGAAAAAAGAATAGGTTTTTCAAAATTTTTAAACATATATGTTTATTTATATGATTAGGCTATTAGAGCACGATAAATATGCACAATGATCAATGAAGAGAGAGATCAGATAGGACTTAGTTAGAAACGATAAAATTAAATATAGATGACGATATCTTAGGCGATCAGAGCTCATGGAATAGGAGGATCCATAAAATCGATCTCACTTAGTGGAATAAAACTTGATTGTTGTTGTATATGTTTATGTCTATAAAAATTAGCTTGAAATAACTAAGATATTAAGTTTGTCCTTTCTATGAAAAGATTGGCTTAGTCAAAGCAGACACACATCAGACTGATTTCATGGCAATCTTCTTATATCTGATTACAATGTTTTATCAAGGTAACAGTTGATACACAGTTTGGTATGATGGTTCTTTACTGCAGTTGTATTATAGAAAGTGACCAATATTGAATAATGGGTTGATTCGAATATGGCGGAATCTAATCTTTTGTTTTACAAAGGAATAGAGATGGTTTGGGTAATCTCATGTTCTAATGCTTAGGGTAACTTTTCGTTTTCTAAAAAAAGTTTAGAGTGACATTGAGACCTCTTGTTTTGCCCCCCAAGATCTAGTTATGGAGTATTTATTATATTTTCTCATCCATGTTGCTGAACTTTTTATGTTATATATGCAGGATGCCTATCTTCCACAACGACTTCTGGACAAATTAATGTACATTTACAACTATGTGGAGATGGCGCGAGTTACTGGTGTGCCAATATCATTTTTACTTGCAAGAGGCCAGAGCATCAAGGTGACAACTTATATTTTTTACCCTTATACTGGATAATAAAAATGACCCCCTCTAACCTGGATGACTTTCCTTCAGGTTCTTTCTCAACTCCTAAGGAAAGCTAAACAGAGGAATCTTGTTATTCCAAATGTCAAAGGGCAAGGATCTGCTCAAGAAACGTTTGAAGGTGCAACTGTGAGTAACTATACCCTTTTCCAGCTTCCTGCCTACTTAGCACATGCTTGTATAAATTTATTAGTATAAGCAAGCCAAAAGAATTTTCAAGGCCAGAAAATGAAACCAGGAAAAGTAATGTATACTTTTTGCAATTCTATTAGTTGTCATCATAATCACTTGTGAACAAAGGGATGTTTTTTATTCTTTTTTTCTATAAATTCCTTGTGATTTCCTAAGAATATAAGGATCTGCATGTTTATAACTTCTATTTTTATATTTAAATACTAAATGAACACTGACCTTTAGCTAATTCTGCTCATACTTGTAGGTGTTGGAGGCAAATACTGGTTTTTATGAAAAACCCATTGCAACTTTGGACTTTGCTTCTTTATATCCATCCATCATGATGGCATACAATTTGTGTTATTGCACATTGGTATAAATTCTATCATGGTGACTAAACAGCATGACATTGATTTTGCAAATTATACTGTTCAATTGAATTTTCTTGAGATTTTACTGTATTTTTTGTGAAGGTTAAATCAGAAGATGCCCATAGGTTAAACTTGCCAGCAGAAAGTGTAAACAAAACTCCATCTGGTGAAATTTTTGTCAAACCTGAATTGCAAAAGGTATGCTTTTTGGTGAAATTTTGCTGCTCAATCAATTTTCTCAAATTTCTAATATACTCATAAGGTTTTAAGTTTGTCTTCTGTCTAAAAACTAGGGCATACTTCCTGAAATTCTAGAAGAGCTATTGACTGCACGTAAGAGAGCCAAAGCTGATCTGAAGGTATGATTTGAAAATATAGAATTATATTTAAAATTGTCTGAAGATATTAAATTTATTGGCCAATCTACTTTGACTAGTTCATAACTTCATGTCTGAATTCTAGCTGTTCTTCATGTCCTTGTTTGATTTTACATTCTTGTGTAATAAAATTATGCAAATTTTCTTCTCTCTTCAATTTGTAAGTTTTGGATATTATATTTTCAGGAAGCTAAAGATCCATTTGAGAAGGCTGTATTGGATGGACGCCAATTGGCTTTGAAAGTACATCATACATGACTATTGTAGACATACTTGTTTCAAGTTGACAAATTATTGATAGTTTGAGATTGGGCTCACTGTTTCCTTTGTTTTATCATTTTAGATAAGTGCAAACTCTGTATATGGGTTTACTGGAGCTACTGTTGGTCAATTACCTTGTTTAGAAATTTCTTCTAGTGTGACAAGCTATGGTATGCAATTGACTCCTAAATAAGTAGATTACTATTCATTGCTAACCAGGACTATTGTGAATGCAAGATGTGGAAAGATTATTCGTGGTCCATAACTTTTTCTCATTGGTATTGTGAAGGTCGACAAATGATTGAGCACACAAAGAAGATGGTAGAAGAGAAATTTACTACAAGTGGTGGTTATGATCATAATGCAGAGGTAGGCTTATGGTTTCAAATCATGTAAAGTGCAGCAGAAAGAATTTGCAGTACTTGTCTATTAGTCAAACTTTCCTTTGACCTCGTGGTTATAACTTTTAAATGCTCTGTGATACATGTATATAGTTTCATTGTTAAGTCTATATATAGGCATTGCTTTGCTTTGTTTCACATATAATCAGTTTTTATTCCTTTGTTGCTGACTTTGGCTTAATTGCTCCTAATTTACCTGCTTCAATGATGACATATGCTATTTCTCACTCTAATTTCTATACGCACACTAAACCCTGATGGAAAATTTATAGAAACTCAGTTATGTTTTGCCACAGTAACATTGGTGGCACAACTAGTTTATCCAGAAGGCAAGAAACTAACATAGCATTTGGGATTGACCCAAGCAGGAGCACATGGAAACAAGAAAATTTACATTTTGGAATAGTAGCTTCATGGATGTGGACACTGATAAGCTTTTAAGAGTTACAGGTGTCCATCATATAGCATTGATTAACTTGTGCATTAATAAATGAAACTTGAATGAATCTTTTTGGTAAGAATCACAATAAAAACTGGGCTTAAGAACGAATACAGTAGAATTGCAGTTTGTGAACTATTTCTTGAACATCTGCAGCATAACTAAAAATTTACATCCTTGCCATAACAAAAGGGTTTGAGAAGAAAATGATCACCTGCAATAGAAGTTATGAAGAGCTGGGCTAGGCCCCCTGGGGCATGGTGCGGTGGTAAGAGGCAAGGTTGATCCCCATGCTGCAAGGGTTCGAAACTCACATTGGACATTTCTAAATGCCCGCGGAGTTCAAACCCTTGGCGTCGCTGGTCTGCCTACGAGGACCCGCCTGCACTTCTTGGATTTACCTTGTAGGCGGTTTGTGGGGCCGAGCCATTCACTTCAGGAGTCTAATCGAAGGAGTGATTACCCCAAAAAAAAAAAAAATGAAGGCCTGGGCTATCATAAATAAACATATATTCTTAATAGTGATCTTGTGGCAATCTGAACCTTCTTGAATTCGTTGGATGAGTATATTAGAATGGAATTTCACTAGCTTTTGCAGTGCCTGGCCACTTTTGAAGACTTCTTGGAGATGGTTAATTCATGCAGAAAACAATTTTTTTATAGGTCTGTATTCCTAATTGTTGGCAGAAGCCATACTCGAGAATATGATGATTAGATTTTTTTTATTATTATTTTAATATGGAGTGTTAATAATATTGTTGCACTTAAACTTCATAACTTTGCTATCTGGTAAACTATGCTGAACAAAAAAAGGAAAACTGATTCTCAATACTTTGTTGTATGTATTTGCTTTCCTTTTATTGACTACGAAATACTGTTAGTATTTGACAAATTTTCTTTAGTTGACTACTTAATGATCAATTTTCTAGGTTATTTATGGGGACACTGACTCTGTTATGGTACAATTCGGTGTGCCTTCTGTAGAGGAAGCAATGAAGTTAGGAAGAGAAGCATCAGAATATATTACAGGAACTTTCATAAAGGTATCCGAGGGTTGAGAAATGATTATTTGAGTTGTGGATGCCTTAAATCATATGTTTCTTTAAATTTCTATGACTTAGTGTATTATTATCAGCTAGATATCCTAACTGACATTGTAAACTTAGGGTATTATCAGCTAGATATCCTAGCCGACATTTTTAGTCTTCATTTTAAATCATGTTTTATTTTCTTTCTTTATTTATGTACTATGAGGCAAATTTATCATCCAAGAATATATAGTGTATATTCTCAAATTTTGTTTTTAGTCTCTGTCCTAATTAATTTTTATTTCATTTTTTTTTTTGAAGCCCATTAAGCTAGAATTTGAAAAGGTCTATTTTCCGTATTTGCTAATAAACAAGAAGAGATATGCTGGATTGTACTGGACAAAGCCTGATAGTTTTGACAAAATGGACACAAAAGGTAAGTATTTGAACTATTTAATAGTTATTGAAAAAACATGATTTAGTAGCATTCAATTTCTTGACAACAGGCATCGAGACAGTCAGAAGAGACAACTGTTTGTTGGTAAAGAATCTGGTAAATGAATGCCTACACAAGATACTAATTGACCGAGATATTCCTGGTGCAGTTCAATATGTGAAGAACACAATTTCAGATCTTTTAATGAACCGTGTGGATTTGTCTCTTTTGGTTATAACAAAGGCAATTTCCAACTGCAGACAACATTACAATTTCGGTGATATAAGATTATATTTTAACATGTGTATGAACTCAAGTTTTTCTACCTTCTTTGGCAGGGTCTGACCAAAACTGGAAGTGATTATAGTGTAAAGTCTGCACATGTTGAGCTTGCTGAAAAGATGCGAAAAGTATGGATCTTATCTGTTTGTTATGTTGCCTTAATGTAGAACTGATTTTTTCATTATTTTTATCCTTGTAAAAAAAATAAAAAGGTGACAAAGATCGATATATTGAGAACATATACTTTTAGCATGGAAAACCATTCCTTTACCTCATGGAAATGAGAGAATGATGGGAAGAGTCCTTCAGCTGTAAGGGTGATTTGTGCATTGGACGGCATTATTAGGTTGAAACTTTCTGCTCAAGTGCTGCACTACCATATATGCTTAGGAGTCCTTAGCTCATGAATTGACCAAAAACTGATGCTAGTAGATTTTCTGAAAAAAATAGTGTAGCCCAGCATGCAATTTGTGAACTTTAAACAACAGATTCACTGGACTGATGTTGATTCCGTCCAAAGTTTTATGCGAATAACTGTCACTAGAATGAAAATTTTCTGATTGGTAAGGAGAGAGCCTAATTCATAAATGAAATATTAGCTTGTCTAAAAAATGTAGAAAAATTTAAGCCAGTTAATGTGGAACCATAAATGAAATTCAAGCCTATAAGATTCTTTGCATGGATATCTAAAATGGGGTTAGTTTAGGCAATATCTCTTATTTTAACTTATCTCAGTGAGGACAATCTTCTGCTGAAGTCTTAACAAGTATGCCTCTTCAAGTTATCGAAAAGTGAGATATGAAAGGGTGAAAAAATATTTGAAGTGCCACTGTGGCATTCCCATACCTTAGCTGCCTTTGTGGAACACTTGTTATGTATAATGGTCATGAACGTCACCTCTTTACAGTCGATCCGCATCATATCCTTCAATGGGCAGAGGTATTGGCTTTATCATAGTGATGCAACTAGGTGTCCCTACTACATTCATGCAAATTTTTATTTTCTATCTTGTTCATCAATATAAACTTTAAGATTGCTTCACACCGGTGCTCTGATTGTGGTGGATAGAGGGATGCTGCAACTGCTCCTAATGTTGGTGACCGAGTTCCATTTGTTATAATCAAAGGCACAAGAGATGCCAAGGTAAATGTTTCTAATGTTTTCTTCCTTCAGAAGAAAGATCTTTTAATTGATGTGTCTATATGTCTTGAACAGGCCTATGAGAAATCTGAAGATCCGATTTATGTCCTTGAGAATAATATTCCAATAGACCCTCAATACTATCTGACAAATCAGATCAGCAAGGTTGACTAAGAAAATCCTTCATATCATCTGTGATCAGCACTTTCCCTCAAATTATGATTAGTTCTCTTGATGTTGCAGCCACTCCTAAGAATATTTGAGCCTATTCTGAAAAATGCCAGTAAAGAGCTTCTTCAGGGAAGTCATACAAGATCCGTATCTATTTCAACGCCTTCAAACAGTGGCATAATGAAATTTGCCAAGAAACAACTTAGCTGTCTTGGATGCAAGGCAGTCATCAGGTTAGATATTTGGTGATAAGTTTATATATTCACATTGCTTACAGATGCCACTGCTTGTCGCTTTTTTTCCTGATTGACTTGATATGTATTCACACATTTTTAAGTCTTTTTGACAAGACAAACCATCATTGTACTCTTTGCAAAACACCATTTTTCACAAGTTTAATGTGAGCATCGGTAGACTTGTACAATCGGAAATGATCAGTCTGCATTGATCAAGAAGCAGTTGTCATTCTTCATAGAATAGTAATCTGGCTATATTACCATGCATGTGGATCAGAGACCATCTATGTGCCCCCAAGTACAATGGAATCATGAATGTTCCTGTCATTATTGTCAAGTTGTGTTCATGCAAACTAGTTGGATTCAATTTCATAAATCCTATCCCTTGGATAGAGCTGTATGCAAAGCTATATGAGTGTCCCTACAATTTCAACACGGGGAAAAATAAATATACATATGCTTTCTTCATAATGCTTAGAGAATACATTGATAAAGGTTTTCTCCTTGCAGCAATCAAGAGCAAACGTTGTGCTCGCATTGCAAGGGAAGAGAAGCTGAGTTATACTGCAAAACTGTAGCCAATGGTATTTTCTTCACTTTTTTTGCTTTTCACAATATTAATGGGCAAAAAATTATGCATCCAAATAGTGCAGTGTAACTATTTGGATCAGTTGTTTATATATTTAGCCGGTAACTTTTCTAGCTGAAACCGTATAAATACTCTCCTACATCGGAACCAGCAAGAGAATGGCTTTGAGAATGCATGAGGGAGTGTCTTATATTAAGCCACCTCAATTGGCTGTGTACTCGCACTTCATTCAATTCCTTTTGGTTGATCTTTTATGCAAATAAACTCAATTCCTATCTATGTCCTTTTATTTCATATCCATTCAAGCTGGATACAAGGTCTTATTTAAGGCCTTTTTCTGAAGGCATCTAGTGGCAACTTTATGCTTTACTGGTTTTAAGAATCAGGTTTTCTAGGACTATCAGTTCTGACCTGATAATCCGTATGTATGCTCAATCTTAAGCTGAAGATGGGTCAAATCTAGATCCTGTTTATTCTGATTTGAACTTGTTAGACATGGATCTTAAAAATAGTCATAGTATGACTTGATCACCATTTTTCATTGCACTGGTTGTGTTACATCTGGTGTTTGATCATGAATCGTAAGTAATGATATTAATTTGTTTGATCAAGTTTGGCCTGACTTTTTTTTAAGAAACGGTTTCTGATATGTTTTCTCTGTATTTCTCCAGTTTCTGAATTGGAGATGCTTTTTGGCCAATTGTGGACACAGTGCCAAGAATGCCAAGGCTCACTTCACCAAGACGTGTTGTGCACAAGGTCTGCTCCTTATTTTCCACAACATCCGCCTATACTCACTTCGACATTATCAGTAACATGACTAGTCTAATTAATAACCAGTCGGGACTGCCCCATCTTCTACCGAAGGAAGAAAGCGCAAAAAGACATGGCTGAAGCTAGGTCGCAACTTGAACGGTGGAGTTTCTAAGTCGTCGAGTTCAACATGGTAAACTTTACGAGCCCTAACTAACATTCATAACTAGATGAAAAAAAACATTTGGCCTCTTCTTCCTCGAATGAAATTTATGCTTGCTGAAATTTTCTGTTTTTAAACTGTACATGTTCGTCCGATGATCTAAGTTGATTAAAAGGTGAACCAAGAGTTTCTTCTTCCCGAATCTTGGCCATGGTTTAAGATGTAGGCGGCTCAAGACAACATAATGGGTGAATCCATTTTGTAGATTAGATTGTGGAGAGTGAGTTAGAGGATGTTGTGTATCTATGAAACCTAAAAAAACTAGTGTCATCCTTTCATTGGGATATATTAATGTAGTTCAAACTGTCATTTTACCTCTTAATCGCTAACTTAATCAACTAACAATGTGGTAAACCTGCACTGATAGATTCACCCCATGAATGTTTAATTATTTGGAGAGTGTTGGTGATTGGGGATTAGATCAATTAGGGTTGGATCATTATGATAACTTATTGACCAAGTAGGTTAGTTTGTTGTTGTTTACTTGTAGAAGCTAAAATAGTACATCCTCATGCTTTTCGCTTGGCTTTGCTATATTGCCTAATCCATATCACACTTGCTTCTCGTCGTCGCCTATAACCTTCTTACCCTCGGTGATGACCTTGCGACTTTCCCATTGTGCTCATTTGCATCGTCTTTCACATTTAGGTTATTACCTCTAGATCTGTGTTATAGCGATAACATATCGAATGCAATAAAATTATTTCACTACATTTTACTAGTAGTTTTCTTCATCTCATACTACATTCTCATCCCTATTCCTTTGCTCTTTCCCCCCTCTTCCTTTCCTCCTGCAGCCTTTTTGTTTTTCGCTTCTTTTCTCAACTCCTTTTCCTCTCCTTCCATTTACTCCTCCAAAGTAAACACAAAAGGTGGTTGACTTTTCTTGATTTTATGAGACAATATGGACACAAACATCCAATGACATGATGCACAATAAAATTGTTAAAAAGACTTTTAACATTAATAAAATATTATATTTGTTTAAAAAATGGTTATAAGGCATTTTAAGAATTACCCTATGCATGTTTCTCAATATTTTTTTATGCCTGGATTTTCTTCTCGCGAATCTATTTACTTGGATGGATAACCATGAGAGATGAGTAGAATGGGGTAAATGATATTGAAACATGCATTTGTAGGGCTCCTTATCCTTTTTTACTCCAATGTCATTCACCTTAAAGATCCTAAATATTTGATCTTGAGTCTTGGCTTTCCATCTCTTGGTCTTTTGACTCATGTTAATGCATGCTTTATAAATAAAGCCGATAGCGAGTAGCTGACTTGACATACGATTCAACCAATCGATCTATTGATTCAATTTTCGGTTCACTTTTGATGATTTCGCAGACCACTTGCATCAATTTTGAACTCTTCTTTTCTTGTAAAAGATGGCCACGGTGCCCACTCCACTAAGCAAACAATCATTAGGAACCTAAAATTCTAAATCCTTCTTTCATGTTCTGATATCATTGTGAATCACTTTCCTTACAATCATTAGTCAGAAATAAAATCTTAGGAATTTTACGAAGAAAAGGTCACATATCGCCTTTGGTAGGCCTCCTTCACAAGTAATCATGCTAATTGTGAAAGGGAGATCCTTTATGTGCACACGCATTTTACAACTAGATACGCGCGAGTTTTAAAGTTCACCTCTTTTAGATCGGAGATCTTAAATAGTAGTTTAGTGGCACTTAAAAAAGTATGATTCTCTTTAGAATTTATGCATGCATAAAGTACATAGGGTCAAAGTTGATTCGCTCGTCTCTGGTGCTCCTGCCAATCTGTACCTGGGCCAGTACTGAGGAGGTAAATCATGGGTGGTTACTAGTCATTAGTGCAAATGGTCAAGGCACGAGGAAGATACGATAATCGTTTAGTGACACATTATAACTAGAAACGAAAAGAGATTTGTTAAAATTCATGCCTATTCCACTTTAGAATTCATGGGCTTGGAAAGATATCCTTTTTACAGTATCATCCGGGAACC
>JBBPFP010079885.1:0-18114 GCA_037974795.1 Kaempferia galanga | reverse complement strand
TTCTATTTGCATTAGAGTTACATAGTGTTATATGCTCAAGGTACTGGATGAGTATCAGAAAACTTTTGGGGAATCTTGGAGAGTCCAGCAGACTGATTCAACTCAACCATGGCCATTTCTAACTGAAGCATTGACAAGATTTCAGGTTGGCCTTGATTTTAATTGTAGTTTTCCACGGATGTCAGCATTTGGTTTAATTTAACAACTTCAATAAATTTCATGATGGAAATGCACAAGATATCTCTTTTATTGAAGCGATGGTTTTTCTTTGTTCTTTTTATTTGTATTGTTCTGATAATGTGATAAATTTTCTTACATATTGCATATCATTGTAATTGAAAATTGTTGGCACTTTGCCACTCTTATTTCAATCATAATTTTATTAGCTTCAATGAATTACTTTGCTCTTATTTCTCTTACTAGGATCCCGCAGAGGCTGATAAGTTGCTGAAAATTCAGAGGGACCTAGATGAAACTAAGATTATCCTTGTAAGTATATACTGGGGTTTTTCCCTCCACCTTTTTGCAACTCTTTTATGTTTTGGAAAAATCAATTGTTTTTGTTAAAGACTAATAAAAAAACAAAATGAGATCATGTTTGCTGTTCATTTATCTACTCAACTTATCGCTGTAAAAAGGAAAAAAATCAATAGAGGAGCCATATAAAGCTATTTTGGACGCTTTGACCCTTTAAACCGTTCCCTGTTCCCTGTTCCCTTTTCAGAACAGCTAAAAATTCCTATGTTTCAGGTTCATTCTTCACCAGACGATAGTATAGGCTGAAGAAATTGTGATTTTATACTGCAGAACATGAATATATAACTCATTTCCCTTCTCATTTGGGGATCACTTGTGAGAATGTTGGATATCAATTCTGTCAATGCTTAAATGATTCTACTGTTCATGTCAAATAGTCCATGAAATGTAGGCATTTTCAGTTTGGAAATGTCTTGGAATGTTGCTATTTGGTATTAAATCTTTGCCTAGTGATCTTCTGAAACTCCCATGTGATTGAAATTGAAGCATGTAGCATCTGTCTCGTGTCAAAATTGATGTCTTTTTTTGTATCTCGCAAATATTAAATTAAATTTGGCAAATAAATGGTTTATCTGACAAAAAAAGGTTCAATGTTAAACATTCTATTACTGGATGAAAACTTATAGCAACTTTGAGTAACTTTTACTAATCATTGTCCCTTTCTTTGGAAAATCATGCAGCATAAAACTATTGATAGTGTGCTCGCCCGAGGAGAAAGGTTGGATAGCCTAGTCGACAAGAGTTCAGATCTCAGCGCAGCATCACAAGTAAGCTAAACTCTGCTTGTGTATATACTAGTTCAATTTAATGGTTGCTAACAGTGCATTGCATCTTTTCAATACACATGCTAGAGAACAAACTTATAAGAAATCATTGATGTCTGCCAAAAGAATAAGCAACAAACCCGAAAAAATTTCGGAGATTCAGTCAATGAAGAGGCCAACAATGAACAAGAATCAGTTTTAAAGATCTAAATCACTGTTAACATTGTTTATGATATGTAAAAAATAAATAAAAAGGTAGGTTTTTTAGTCGGTCATATTTTAGCATAATTATCAACTAGGTTAGCTGACTAACTTTTTGAGCAATTAATACTCCCCTTGGGTTACAAGCCAATTAGTTACCTTACTTTCCTGGCAAGCAGTGGGTTGAAGCAGTTAATGCAAGCAGTGAAAAGCCCAAGTCGCAATCCGTGCATTAAGGTAGCCTAACGTCCTAGGGTAACTTTTTACGTAGTAAAGAGGCATGTAGTTGTGCCATATTTTTACTCTACAACCAAACACATATATGCACCTGAAGTGGAAGGGAGGTAGTTGTTTAGCATACGAGTGTATCATTAGATAGATGAAGCCGAGACTTTCACTTCCACAAGGGCAAGTCGAGGACTCATTATGGGTGTGCTTGTTGTTTATCGATATAATATGACGAACAATCTGCCCTTTCTAATTACCGCTTACTTCCACCATTCATTCTGCCCAAAATTTAACACCCCACGGGCATTCTACCTTTAACAATTTTGCATAGTTATGCCTAATTGGTGATTATGTTTTCGATCCAATTTTATACCATTTCAGTGTACTGAAATCAATATAAGAGCAGAACCAATCATTCAACATGCAAGTTTTTTCATTCTGTTTTCCTGTCGTTACATATGACTCTATGCAGAGTAGTTTTAAGCCTAACGCCTTGCACTGATATTTTTTTTTTTGGTTTGATCCTGTGGTATTTGTTCATGCGAAGATGTTCTACAAACAAGCCAAGAAAACCAACCAATGCTGCACCATGCTGTGACATTGCCAGCGGAGAAATCTGGGTATCAAATTTCATTGTGTGCGCTTTCTCTGTTGGATAGTAGTTTACATAAATACGGTTCCATCAAACATTTCAAATATACCATCCCCTACGTTGAAGTGATTGCTCTTTCACTATCCTGCCAATTAATATCTCCTTTGTCTCACTTAATTACTCCATACTTTTTGCGGTGTTTGTAGCACATTATTAACCTGATGCAAGTAATGTTGGTGATCTTGCGGATCACTACGTGGTAACGTGATTACTTATTCATTTCTCTATCTCATTCACTTGCTCTGTACTCTTTTGCATGGTGTATCTCTGTAACACTATTTTGAGGCCGATAATGTTTTACGACTGGATTGGATTTGTCGGTGCAAATGGTCGATTTGAGTTCTGGTTAGTTTGAGTAGTTGAGTCCATAATCATTTGGTAAATTTGTAGCGTATATTATAATTGACAGTTTGGTAAATATAGAACTAATTCTAAAAGTTCAAAAGATCTAAAGAAACAAAAAACTTTAAGAAACACCAGAAAAACTCAATTTGAGCCATATAGAACTTCACCTCGAGGATAGTGGCCAAGTGATAAACTTGTATCAACGTATTATAATTTCTCCTTTTGATAATCTTGAAGTTTTGTACGAATCCCAAGTGGGAATCTCATTTAAAATAATAATATACAACAACGAATTAATATCAATTTCAACTTAACATTTTGAAATGATACATAGGTAAATTAAAATTCAACAGTCATTAGGTAAATTAAAATTCAACAGTCATTATTATACACATGCACCTTTTTAGGACATAGTTTTCAAATACAGGATAGATTGTTAGCGATCTGAGTGATTTACCCAATCGCGTGATTGAAGACATCCACAGTTCAGTGGCAAATGGACGGTGCAGATTGCAAATAAGACAACTCTTCCTTGTACTAGAAGCAGACATCTACAGTAAACAAAATAAGGCACCACCCACTGTCTCCATATATACCAAATTATTACTAATATAACGATGCACAATCCAGGAACCATGAATTCTTGCTTGCTGCAACATGAGATGGTTCAACTTCCACAAGCCGTGCATTCTTTGCGGTTTTCTAAAGCACAGGCAATTTCATCGCCTTTCTCGACTGGCTCAGTTTTCTGTAGTAGAAACCCACGAAAGCCCCCAGAAGATTGTGAGCAACAAGACATAAATTGAAACTTTGAACAAAATCAAGTGACTTTTTACCCCAAGCGCAGAAGTGTCGACAGTGAACTTGATCGCATCCGCAGCTGCTCGCGTACGAAGATAGTACATCCCAGTCTTTAGTCCCTTTCGAGCCACAATTCAAAAACAAGAAGCTTCAGCAAGCATATGATAGTGAAGATACAGTAGTTGAATCTTCCTTGACAGTTGCAGACCTTAGACCAAGCATAGAAATGCAGTGAAGTTAGTTTCCCGAAGTTAGGTTGATCCATATGAATGTTAAGGCTTTGGCTCTGATCAATGTAGCACCCGCGATCAATTGCCATGTCAACCAATGTCCTTTGCTTGATTTCCCAGACAGTTCTAGCACCAGAAAGGCAGTAGCATAAGTAATCGAATAAGGAAATCCTAGACATCAGCAACGGAAATAGGTGAACCATACTTGTAAACTGCTTTCAAATCATCTGGAATCTCTTGAATGTTAAGAACTGAACCATTTTGATTGATGATCTTATTCTTTAAATCCAGTGACCAAAGACCCTTTGTGGTCAAGTCATGTAATAGATGCTTGTTGACCACGACAAATTCTCCACTGCAAAACAAGTGAAAGATTCAAGAGAATTAATTTTTTTTTAATCTCTTCAACCAGAGACTGTTTGGATCATCCAGGTAAGTTACCTCAGAACTCTGCGATTGTAAATATTAGATGTGTAGGGTTCAAAACATTCATTGTTGCCAAGAATCTGACTGGTTGAAGCAGTAGGCATAGGAGCAACAAGAAGGGAGTTTCTGATTCCATGCTTCGATATCATTTCCCTTAAAGCTGTCCAATCCCATCGATCCGACGGAACTACATTCCACATGTTGGGTTGAAGGATTCCCTGCAGACAATTGTAAATGTTAGAGAAATATGCAATTATAAAAAGGAAACAAAACATAAGTCGCCAAGTGCACTATAGCAGATAATGATGAACATATATATACAACAAGCCTGAGTAAAAGAAGGTAACTACAAAGACATGTACAGACTTGGATTAGCCAATTTTTTTGTGTTCTTAACAAAATGTGCAAGACAAGTTGCAATGTTCAGTAGAAGGTAAAGGCATGAACCTTGCTTACTGGACTCCCTTGATAAGTCTCATAGGGGCCTTCCTTGACTGAAATTTCTGAAGAAGCCTTCAAAGCGTGATAGTATATAGTCTCAAATATATCCTTGTTCAGCTGTTGAGCCTGGAAGAGTAATGAACTAGAGTTGCCAAACGCACACTGGAAATCCATGACATAAAACTGAAATGATCTTAGCAATTACCTCAGGTGACTCAAAAGGCATGCCAAGTAAGATGAAAGTGTCGGCCAAACCCTGAACCCCGATACCAATTGGTCTATGCCGTAGATTTGATCTCTTTGCAGTTTCCACTGGGTAGTAATTAACATCAATAACTTTGTTGAGATTTGCTGTCACAATTGCAGTAACCTGTAAGATAAATGTATGCGATTGTTATAGAATTAAATTCAACGTCAGTTCAATTTGTTTAAAAACTGACAACTGACCTCAGCAAGCTTGTCAAAATCGAAGTATCTGTTCTTTGATCCAACGCTACCAACCAGTTTGGATGGATGAGACTCAGATGAGACATCCTGGAAGAATTTAGCAAAAATGAGTACACGACAAGAGCATCATATTTAATGCAGGATCTATACCCGAGCAAAACATCAAAATGACATACTTGCTCCTTCACAAACCGTGGCAAGGCGATAGATGCCAAATTGCACACGGCAGTTTCAGTTGGGCTTGTGAACTCAATGATTTCAGTACATAAGTTTGAGGATTTGATTGTTCCCAGATTCTGTTGATTGCTCTTTCGGTTGCAAGTATCCTAAGGATGCACACAAATGCCAAATGAACTGCCAGTAAAACATATTGCTTTTATCATAATGAATAATACCAATTAGTACCTTAAAAAGCATATATGGTGTTCCAGTTTCTATCTGCGATTTCAAGATTTCAAACCAAAGGTTTTGTGCTGCAACAACTTTCCTGGCCTTGCCCTAAAATTACATTAAGTGCAACCAGCAATAAAAATAAGTGATATGGACATTTCAAAACCTGAATTTTCTTAAAAAATTCTACCTCTCTCTCATACTTCGTGTAGAGATTTTCAAACTCATTGCCCCAACAGTCAGCTAATCCAGGAGCTTCATTGGGGCAAAACAAAGACCACTGGCTATTACTCTTTACCCTCTCCATAAAAAGGTCAGGAATCCATAGGGCATAAAACAGATCCCTGGCTCTGTGTTCTTCCTGAAAATTAGTAAAAGAATAACTACTAAACAATAAGTAATACATGAGATGTGACAGACAAAAAACAATTTTCATCTAGTAATTAACTAAGTGTACAATCAGTATTGGTCTTTCCTTCACAAAAATAAATAGTTAATAACAAGTTGATGATTGGCACGACCAAATTGATTGCACAGAATTCATTCAAGCTAGAGCTGCAGAATGGGGATTCTTCATCAATTGCGATCAAATTAATTAGATGGATGTTCCCAATTGCAATATTCATATAAAGCTTCTGTGGCATTGCAACATAGTTTGTGGTTATATAAGAAATAAGCGTTTTGAAGAACTAAAAAACAACTCAGAACAATGGAACATTCAACATACAAAATAAACACATAAAAAAGACATACCTTTCCATGATTCTTCCTCAAATTAAGGAATTCATATACATCAGCATGCCAAGGTTCCAAATACACAGCAAATGCACCTAAAGTTCAGTAATATATGTGCACTTATCTACAGTGATAAATCATATATAAGTGCTGAGAATAAATCATAATCGCATTACCTTTTCTTTTGCCTCCCCCTTGATCAACATAACGGGCAGTATCATTGAACACTCTCAACATTGGAACGAGGCCATTAGATGTCCCATTTGTTCCGCGGATGTAAGAGCCAGTAGCACGAATATTATGAATAGAAATGCCAATTCCTCCAGCTGACTTGCTTATGACAGCACACTCTTTCAAAGTTTCATAGATTCCTTCAATGCTGTCTTCTTTCATGCAAACCAAGAAGCAGCTACTTAGCTGTCAAAATCGTTCACCCGCATAAACAAATGTATAGCCAAAAGTAACTAAAACATAGAATGTGATTAAAATCCAATACTTGAGGCTTTGGAGTGCCAGCATTGAACAAGGTAGGAGAAGCATGGGTAAACCACCGTTCGGACATCAAGTGGTAGGTCCTGATAGCAGAGTCAATATCATCCTTGTGAATTCCAACAGAAACTCTCATGAGCATGTGCTGAGGCCTCTCCACTACCTTACCAGAAACTCTTAGGAGATATGATCTCTCAAGAGTTTTAAATCCAAAATAATCATAGTCAAAGTCCCGGTCATAAATAATCTCATTATCCAATCGCTCAGCATTCTGTAAGTGATGCAACAAGAAGATATTGTGATGCAAGCAAGGTTTGTGAGTGAACTATATATTTGTAATATTTAACAAACTTCAAACTTGAAGTAACAATATTTGTACAATAACCAAATGATTCTTTAAGTAAATATTTGTTCTTATCAGAAAGAAAACATCTTTGGGAATCTCATATGCTCTAAAAAGAACTAAATGATTCTTTAGGGTAAACATTTGTTTTAATCTGAAAAAAAACTAATTAGAGACTCCCTATTCTTTACTAGAAGTTATGTTACTAAAATCTGACTTTATTATTTGAATAAACATAAACAATGTATCAAGGAAACAACCTATTGTGAGTCTTGTGACAGCAATTTTTCCACCACGAGAAATCATAGCAAGAATAAAGTTCTTAAAAGGCAGCTCACTTTGATGACGATCTGATAAATGTCATCTGCAATCAAAGGAGCCTCCTGCCCAGACCTCTCGTTGATGTGATTATACATCACCTTGATCCTGAATTAACAACCATCAAGATTCCACAATCCTAAATTGCAATAACCAAGTGAAAGAAAGATATTGTTACGTCTCTGAGAAGGATTCCAGAGTATTTTTGTGGAGATTTGACACCGCAATCCTGGCAGCAAGCTTTCAAAAGAAAGAAAGAAAGAAAAAACAAAAGATCAGCCAACGACTGAATGAGGTATCGAGGGGCAGAAAGCCGTAAAAATACCAGGGCGTAGTCAGGGTGGCTAGCGGTCATGCCGGCCGCTGTCTCCGCGGCGAGTTCGTCGAGCTGGCTAGTGGAGACGCCCATGTAGACGCCGGCGCAAACCTTCTGCGCGACCAGCACTGGGTCGCAGTGCTCCTGGCTGAGGCCGTAGCTCAGCCTCTGGAGCCGCACCGTGACCTTATCGAAGCGAACCGGCTCTCGCCGGCCGTCCCGCTTCACGACGTACATCTTGATCGGGAAATTCGTCGAGCAGGTGGAGGGGATCGGCTCGGGAGTGGGGCTTTGGACGGAAAAAGAATGAGCACGAGATCGATTGGGCGGGGAGGGACGCGAACGCAACTGGCGCTTGCCCGATTTCGAATTTGAATCGTCTTCCTTGGAGAGGAAGCAATCGCTCTCTCTCCCACTGTTTCTGGGCTCAAGGATCGGCGCCCGCAGCAATCATTTATTATACAACTGTTTTGGCGCCTTTCCAAAGTCAGCTGGCGGGTTGGGCATGCTGTCGGGTCGGATCCTCTTAAATAAACCCGATCCATATAAGAAGTAAATTACGGAGTAATCTATTCCATTAGGGGATGGGAGGAATTTGACTGTATTTAAATTTATTTATTTAATTATCTATGAAAAATCTTCAGAAATGTGATTCTTTGCGAATAAGCAAACCCACTGTATTTTTTCCCTTTATTATGCAATTTTTAATTTAATTGTATTGGCCGAATGGATTGGTCAAACAGGCGTGTAAAGCTTGTTTAGAGAACAAGTTGAACCTTGAAGGGTTGTATACAAGCACCAAAACCTTAGGCATATATAAGATCGTAGGAGACCAAATACAAGTACAAGAGCAAGAGCTCATACGTCTTAGTTTGTCAAGGATGGTCGCAATCCAGAATGTGCCGCGGAGATCGTCAAGGCTTCCAAACTGTAAGAACTTCTTGAAACAGTTCGAGCAGCAGTTCTCGATGAGCATGGCTAAAAAAGTTGTTCATGTCGTCTCTCACATCGTATATCTTTCCGAAATCAAACAGGTAAGACAAGCAGGCCTTCTTCAGTTTGTTCAGCTGGTACAGCCACGCCTCGTGAAGCCTCTCGAGGATGTTGTTGGAGCTGATGTCTTCCAGGAGGCTATCTTCACAGCAGTTCTTGAGGTCGGCTATGTCATACTTGTTCGCGGCAGCCAGCAATGAAAGGCGATGCTTCCAGAAATCTTCCTGCTTGATAGTCCCGTACATGTACGCGAGAAGAGCTGAGCATGAATCCATCGACATGTCCTCGATCTTTATCGTAGATGACTCCTTCTCCTTGAGATCATGCAGAAACATGCTCTCGAAAACGGCTGAGCTTGAAGCGAGGACGGACTTGTGGGCCTTCAGAGCACCATCCAAGGTTTTGATTGTAACATCAGCATGAATGCCCTCCTGAAGCATACGAGAGACGCATCGTAAGGTACCTTTGCTTGAGAGGGACAGCAGCAAACCCTCATTCGGCCATATTGAAGAACCTTCAGCACCCTGTGAACAAAAATGGATTTCAGTTAAATTATGGTGCAGTTACATTTTAATGTGAATATCTATCGAGAAAGAAGTTCTTACGTCCGAGGCAGATATCTTTAAGTCCAGAAATTCTACATCAATTGTAAAACGCCCATTGAAAGCTGAATCTATAGGCCAAACAAAGTCTTCATTGGTCCGGATCAGCTTCTCATAGACTGCAAATAAGTTAGTGAGTCGTTGATGAACCCAAAAGGGCAAAAAAAGGAGACGAAAAATTACTCCAGGTTGTTGGCATGAACCCACAAAAAGCACATGAATCCACCAAAGCTAAGATGCCAATCTATAACTCAAAAATGTTCATCTCTAGTAAAGAAAATCAAGATTAAGTTTTATAGGCCATTGGATTGCTGGAAAGAGTAACTATTATGAATCCACTGGGTACTGCATGAGGTCACCTGAGAATTGTTATCGTTAGACAAAGAAAACACGTAACACAATTAGTACAATTTGACACTCCTTACATTTATTCCATTTGGGAGCACAGATTATCATGGGCATATGATGACTATTTGTCATTCAATTGGCGTTTCTGAAGGATGGATGCTGAAAAATCTCAAGTCTAAGCTTTCTCTGCTCCAATGATCAAACAGCTCATTCATTCCAGTAATCCATCATATTGATGGCTGATGGTAATTGTCACTGAACTTAGATACTTTAAGTAAATACCTAGGAAAGAAAAATCAGATTTGATAGAGAATGGAAGGGATTCAAGGTCACCCATGGCATAATGGTTGACATAATGGTTGATTTTTATTCAACCACTGAACTAACTAATCCTGTTAATTAGTTTTTTTTTTAACATGCTAGACAAACACATTTATCAAGTCTCATTTCCCCAATTTGCAACCTGAACATGCAACGTCTAGATAAATAATTCAAGCTAATTATCTTAAAAATCATTCATTGACAGGAAAATTGACCAAAAACGAGAAGAAATAAAGCTAAGAGTGCTAAGAAATAAGACATGTTGGAAGAAGGAAACATATAAAAATTCGATTGATATATTGCTTGAAATAAGATTCATCAAAATTGCAAACGATTTTCACAAAAAGAGGCGTTTTCAGAGAGGAGGAATACCAGGGGAGACAAAGCGGCGGCGCACGGGACCAGAGCTGGTGACACGGATCACGAACTTAGCGAAGGGTGGCTGCTCATTAGAGATTCGAGCAGGCTCGGGGAAAAGCCGGATGTACATGTAACGATTCTTCTCGACGGACAAGTACCTGAAGGTTGTTCCAAACAAAACTCAATTCAAAAATTCAAATCTCGACCGCGGAACGGAAGAAAAGTAGAAAGAAATCCAGAATCCTTGGACCGAAGGGAGTGCACGAACCAGTTCCAGAGCCCGACCTTGAAAGCGTCGGAGCGGCGGTAGGAGCAGGGTCCCAAGGTCTCGATCCTCCATTGCGCCAGCCTGGATATAGTCTCCACCTTGGATTCATTCGCGACCGCTCCGCCGCAGCTCATCTCTGCTCTCTTCCTCTTCCTCTTCGATTCCGACGATGGAGAGCAGTGGGTGCCGACGATGGAGAACAGTGGGTGAGGTACACGATCCTGCGTCGGGAGGCAGCACACTCGATCGAAAGACGAAACGGAAGCCAGTGGCCCTAATTTGATTTGGGGATTTAAATACTTTATGCCAAAAATCATTTAGGGTAATTTTCAAAACACCACCAATGTTTACGTTCTTTCTGACAACAACCCCAAGAGTTGGCTAATGTTAAAGTACCCCTTAATTTTTTCATTTCTACTGTCTAATGTTAAAGTGTCGAGAGATACATATTTTATCATTCTAAATTATCATTAAAACTAGTAGATTTGCTATGTCTACAATCACACATCGACTTGATAATAAACACAAATTTGAAGCCATACAGCTACAATAACATTAGATGATCTATCTAATCGCAACCTTCTTTTTCCAAGGAATGACTTGAAGAAAAACAAATTGTTCAAGGCCAGAGTTCATCAACAGGATGACAGAAAAACAGTGATCTCATAAAAGAATAGTAATACTCATTCGCGCGCAAAGACTCGGTGTCTCTATCGTTGTACACGAGCGGATGCTTGGTTATCCTGATTCAATACGATCCTACAAACACCAGCATTTGTCAATTGCAGTTTGCAGCCAAAAATGGAGGAAGCAAATAATTTCTTTTCCTACAATTGGTATTGGATAGTCAAATCTGTATGGGTAACTAGAAGTGTCTTTTAAGAAGTCCGCAAGTTCATGGCTGTTGAAGTCCTTCGATCGCCTTCTTCCATTGCCATGCCCGCTGTTTCGGGTCCTCAAAAGAACTCACCTTTTTCAGCTGAAATGTTATCACATTGCAATCAGGATTTGCGGCATACGATAAATGGACAATATGAACAAAGCCTGAGTGAAGAAGCATACGGTGCAGATCTTGAAACTGGAGGAACTCGCTACTTGGACGTTGAGTTCATTGGGGTCGTTGGACCAAACTATACTAGTTTTCGCAGTCATTCTGGATGGATCCACAGAAAGCAACCTGGGACTGTCAGTAAGGATGAGCTGCACTTTCTTGTTAGTCAATCTACGGATTTTCTTCAGCTTTGAGGTCATCACAATAGCCTCGTCGGGCTTCAGAAACTTTTGCCTGACACGATCACAATTTTTAGAAACTTTCTACAGCACAATAGAATAAGAACAGAAACAACAAAGCATAAATTGGGTCGATCAGAGGTTTTCAAAAAAATTTGAATGCGGCAGGAGATAATTACTTCATGAGAACCCCGATTGAGCATGTCAAGTGGAATGCGAAAATAAAATTCTATACGATTGATATTTGTGAGTAGATATTGTGGTGATAATAAATAACTTAAGATGGTATAGAGAGAAATCGTTGGTGTACCATCTAGAGTCAAAGGAATCAATTGAAGCCAGCCGAGACACATGAGACTGTGCTTCAGAAGAAGAGGCGAAACCAACATTTGCATTGGGTATGTTCTGTTGGTCAGCAGTAGCATCTCCGATATGTGCAGCGTTCCATGGAGTATCTTGAATGTCGAAATCCACACTGATCTGAATGGAAACAAAAGGTAGCTATTAACCGATCTTTAGTCGTGTGGCAAAAGAATAAGTTGTTACTTTCTTCTCTAGAGCAAGCCTTGGTGCCGGCAACTTCAACAAATTCTTCCAGTCGATCCCTTTGAAAAAAGGATGATTCTTGAGGGAAGCATAGCCATCAGGTCCAGCACCTAGTCTTTTACTGGGTTCTGTATCCTGCAACAGACACAGAAAGCATGTGGTCAGAAGTAGAGCAAGCTACAATCTATTTGAATATCTCAAGCTGGAGTAAACACCAGAAATCTTTGCAGTTGAAATTAAAGAGAAGAAAGATAGTCCGATTATGCACAACCTGTTTAAGCCAAAAGTTGAATTAAAGGTAGTTAAGTATAGTCTTACGATAAATAAGAGGCAAATTTCTCATGAATTTAATACTTTTCATTGGTTTAGTTCAATATTACAAAAGATTGGAGTCACTAAATAGCTCACTTATACTGATTGGAGTTATTGAAATGCAACAAAAAAAATTACTACAGAAATATCAATAATAATATGAGCATGGAAGGCAAACTCCATTTCTCCCAACTTATTTTCAACATTTAAACAACATTCATTTAAAAGAATATACAGAAGAGAATTATTTATCGATAGGTGCCCTTGTTCTAGCAAAAACAAGGCTTAAGAATATACAAATCAAGCAGCTAATTTTCAGAGAAAAATATATATGACCAGAAACAGTGTAAGCGTATACAAGATCAATGGAGAAAGATAAAAGAATAGATAACAGACAATAAGAGAACATGCATGTAGGATTCGTTTTCAACTTCTTATGATTACAAAGAAGGAAACAAATTTAGCAAATTGGAACCACATGGAGAAAATGATGATGATTCAGTCGATGACAACCATATTCAACATAGACTTTGAAGATGTTACATAAATGTTGATCATATAATTAAAGGCAAAGTCTTTATCTTAAAGACAATTGATGTCAGTTGGTTCTTAAAGTTTAGATGGCACAAGAAGCTAATAGTTGAATGCATGGAGAATATTGTGGAAGGAATAGGGAGAAATGTAATGGTTGGCTTGAGACTGAGGTGTTGCTTACCAATAATTTATCTATAAGGTCTCTTGCTTCGTCTGAAAAGTATTCGGGAAATTTGACATCTCTCGCTATAATTCTTTGGAATATAAGCCATTCACTAGCATCTTTAAAGGGAGATGAACCAGAAAGCATTTGATATATGGTGCATCCCAGGGCCCAAAGGTCATTCCTGAGTAGTTAACATATCAGAGAATGTTGCAACAAGATTTGCAGTAAAATTTTGATGCATCTATCTTTTCCATTGAGCAAGTATTTTGCTCAATCTGAAGCATTGCATGCCTTACAGAATTTCAACAAACATGCCTCCAAGAAAAGGCGTGCTCTTACATGGATTGATATAGTAAATCGTATGTTTACAGTAAAATTTAGCAATGGTAATAGTGTAGTAGATGAGAAATTTTCCCGTTTAACTCAGTATTCTATCATTGAGGTGTTGAAGCTTATTCAATGGTTTCACCGAATAGTATGTTTAATTTCTAAAATATGACACATCAGAATATCCAATGAGTATAACTGTACCCAGACAACGAGGACTGGTTTTCAAGAACTTCAACTGTATTTCTTCCAGCGCAAGCATGTGCTGTCAAAATGCATACTCCTCAGAATCAGCATTTACATTAACAAATACGGATCCAACGTATAATGAATCCCATATAATATATGAGACAAGATAATGGGTTCTCACATTAGAATCAGCATGGCATTAGATAAGATATGTTTCTTATGATTGCTGACCAACTTTGCAGAATGCTAAAATGTGGAATGAGCCAATCCTATTGTTGACTTAGAAGGGTATATGGTTGAAGACAATTTCATGCTAGTTCAATAGGCGAATGACACATTTATTTTCAGCAAAGATTCACAGTTGCCTCTCAAACATATGCGTTATACCCACTCATTGAGGCATGATCTTGTCTTCATCTCAAATTTTCAAGATTAAACATTAGTTCTGATATTCACAAGTTTCTAAATGCCAGCCTCAGAAGATTCCAAGCAGAATCATAGTTAAAAATCAGTAATTGGCTGGTCTGAGGTATATTGCAGAGATAAAAGAAGGCAACTAAGAAAACTTGAAGATTTCAGTGAGGAAAATTAGATTTTTCCTCGTAAGCAATTAGTTTCCTTACGCAAAAGCTGCTGGAGCAGAATTAAGAACTTCTGGAGGGATGTAAGCAGCTGTTCCAACAAAAGTGCAAGCCTTTTCATCTAGCATGCAAATGTAAATATTGTGTTTTAGTGTTTCCCTTTGATATTCTGGAAAAGAAAAAAGAGATTCTCCAATATATACTTGCTGAATTTGGAAGAATCGTTATCTGAGCATGCCTGGTGGGCTTCACACTACCAAAGTCAGCAATTTTAATGTGTCCATCAGTAGTCAGCAGTAAATTCTCTGGCTGCAACAAAAGAATATACAATAAGCAATTCTTAACAGGGTCAGATTCACATATTCATTCCTTACCTTGATGTCCCGATGAATTATTCCCATGCTATGAATATATTCCAGAGCATCAACAACTTCAGCAGCATAAAAGCAAGCCTCATCCTCGGTTAGACGACCTTTCTGTAGCCACCCAACAAAATATTTAGAAATGAAATAAAAAATAATTAAACGAAAAGTTAAATCATTCTAGTACCCGGGTTATTTGATCAAATAGCTCTCCGCCTTCACAACACTCAAGTGCCATATCTTCCAAGTAACATCAATATGCAATGTAAAAATCTTATCAACTATCTTGGATAAATTCAGCATACAGCCAAATAGAAGACACGAAAATCTGTAGCTGAAAAATAGACTTACAAAGAGAGTAAGTATCTTGGAATGTGAAACAGAGCTTGATTATGCCAGGATGTTCCAACTGATCAAGTAATATACGTTCCATCTTTACATAAGATACTTTGTTTTCTTTTGCAATGAACTTCTTGTCCATAATTTTCAAAGCATAGACATTTCCTGTATCTTTTTTTTTAGCTTTGACGACCTGAGATGGTAGAAAAGTCCATCAGTATGATTATCTTTATCATTATTATCCAATTAATAATGAAGAAAAGACAAGCAACAGAAAGATACTGCATTCCATGTATAACTATAAAAAAAATATACGAAAAATTAAAATTGACTAGTATCTTGGGCTTTAGTTCACTGTTATATTTCTGAATAATAACCTTTTTATGTGCCTAGGACCAGTGATTTTAAGTCTCCATCAGCCTATATGTCAAGCTCAAGGAAATAGAGAAAAAATGGCCTTTTGAGGGAGAGATTAACCAAAAAAAAAAAAAAGATGGACAAAATGATTTTTTAAGTGACCAATCTGTATTCTCCTTGACTTATCAAACTATAATGTTTTGACACAGAATCAAAGTTTTATTTCTGACCATTACATATCATGCAACATAAATAGGCAATTAACATAAACATGAGTCTAACCGGTATGCAAAAATACTGATACCAAATTTTGCTTGACGAGCAAGAACCAACTGTGAAGATTGAAATAATACCAAGATGAAAATTTATTGAGGAGATTTTGGAGTCTCAACTCTACCTTCTTTTTGTTTTATAGAGGTAACATCTTTCCTAAATGTTTATTGAATGAGACTGCAATGTGTTTTATTCTGGTGAGATCCAATTTTTTGCCTGCCACAGTGTTACACTTGTGGTTAAGAAACCTAAAACTATTTAAGAGCTCTCTATTAGTATACGTTATTACGGCTCCACTACTTGTTTGCCAATTACCCCTCTTTTTGTTTGGCAAGGAGGGTCAAACTCTTTTGACATGAATTCACATCTAATTTTCTATCTCAATTCCCTTTACGTCTTCAAGATTATAGGGCCTTTCACATTGACAAAATATCACGAGCATACCATATGACAATGGCAATATCTTCTTTAATTGCATTGTTCACGTTGTTTCTGTACGATTATACTGAAAAAACCACTGGTTTTATATCCCTTTTAGAGCAAAAAAACGAGGTAATAAAACCATAAATAACAGAGTGGTAAATGGCGACAGATCTAACAACAGCAAACTGGCAGGGGAAAAGAAAGAAACAAATGGACAATGAAAGAGATCAAATTGAAGAGGAAAGATCAAACCTTTGAGTAGGATCCGGTGCCCAGGAGTTTTCCCAGCTCGAAGTCATTGATGGTGAACTGTTCCTGTGGCGCCCTAAAGGCAATGCTATTGCTCCTCTGCACCGCCTTGCTCCCAGCCCCTCCTACCGCCGGTTGCTGCTGCAAACGGAGCTTCGTCTCGAAATCCCTCTCCATCTCTTCTCAACGCCACCTCAGACGGCCGCCACCAGCTATCTACTCATCCTCTCTTCTCGGGGCGCGAGTGACGATGGCCCGTCACGACCTCCGATGACGGAGGGCGGTCAACGAGAACCCGCGAATTATCTCTTTAGACCACCTTTGTCAACTCCTCCGCTTATCAAAGGGAGGAAAAGCGAGGGCTTTGCCTGCTACAGCCGCAGCCTTAAACCGAATCTTTAGACGTTCCCGAGGAGGCGATTACAGGTTAAAAATCACAACCTTTGCTCGCGGTTTGGCCAAAGATTGCAGATTTTTGATCGTTGTTGGGCTACAAACAGGGATTCGGAGAAGGAAGGGATCGATCGGGGAAGGAATTGTGGGATGGATGGACAAGAGAATCGAGAGGGAGGGGGGCGGAGTTCCCACGTGGCGACAGGAGGGTGAAATATTCTCCGTTAAAATTAATTATTATTCCTTTTATTTTCCATATTCTTTGTGGGACCCACTTAATCCAACCAACACAACGGCGTGTAAACGTACGATTGGAAGTGGGTAAATAACAAACTTTCTTTTTGCATGATATATAAAAAATTAACGTGTACGCTCTTAGATCGACGCTGATTAACAACAACTGATGTAACTTCTTGACATAGAATTTATAGTTAAGACATAAAAAATTATCACATAAAATTAATAGATTAAATTTCGATGCACCCGAGCATATCTCTCTCATGTCTTAATCATTTGCACTAATGACTAGTAGACATCCGTGATTTATCTCCTCCGTATTGACCCAGGGACGGATTGACAGGGACATTAGGAGCGAGCGAATCATCTTTTACCGCATGACATAGTATTTATTTAAATTTTTTAATCACTCTTGTTTTTATTTTTTGCTGTATGTGATTTCTTCAATTTTGCAATCTCTCTGCTGCATAGTATAGATCTAATTTGTACAAATCAGCTATATAATATAGCTGATTTCTAAAAATCAAACTACACAGTTAAAACCAATTATTGTGTAATTGATTTTTAAAACCTCGCTACACAGTTTAAACCAAATACATTGTGTAGTTGATTTTTAAAAATCAGCTGCACAATGTAGTTGGTTTATGCAAACCAGCTTAATATTATAGGTAGGAGAGAGAAATGATTATATGCAAAAGAGGGCGATTAACAAATTTAAATGAATGCCACATCAGGTGATCACATCTAGGTGTGTAAATAAGCCAAGTCGCTCGTGAGCTATTGGGGTCTCGGTTTAAAAAAAAATCATCTGATTACGTTAATAAGCCAAGCTCAAGTCTAATTTCGAACTTGAAAACATTATCGAGCCAAGCTTGAGCTTAATAGTATTTGGTTCATGAGCTCATGAACATGTTCGTTTAGAGGCTCGTGAACGTGTTTGTTAAGAGGCTTGTGAACATGTTCGTTATATATATATATATATATATATATATATTTTGTAACACCCCAAAAATGTAATGAGGCTAGAGCATGAGACTAAGT